>JAVAXP010000033.1:0-20184 GCA_031163375.1 Conogethes punctiferalis | reverse complement strand
GTTGTCTATACTTATAATAAATCTGTAGAGAGGTCAATTCTGTACATGAAATATATTTTCAAAATAACTATCAGGGGGTGATTAGTGATCGATACTGATGCCAAAAATGCAATCAGTAAAATTTTTGTCTGTCTGTCTGTCTGTCTGTCTGTCTGTCTGTCTGTCTGTCTGTCTGTATGTTCCTTATAGAAACAAAAACTACTGGACGGATTTTAACGAAACTTGGTACAATTATTCTTCATACTCCTGGGCAGGTTATAGGGTACTTTTCATCACGCTACTATCAATAGGAGCAGAGTAGTGAAGGGAAATGTTGGGAAAACGGGAGAAGTTACTCCATTTTTTAAGCTTCCGTCGCGTGTGCAGCCTTAATGGTTAAAGTTACATAGAAATTATGTATGACAGAAATATTTTACATAAAATTGACTAAAAAATATCCCGCAACAGCATATGTCTATCTTTTATGGTTGACTCACAATAACACGTGTAACTCCTGATAGCTTAGCAGTTCGGAGCATTCTGATTATATTTGTTAACTCTTACGTTTATAATACTCTCATTCATCCCTAATTTAAAAAAGTTATCATTATTACCTATTCAATAAAAAAAGAATCATAGAAATCGGTATAGAAACACCAAACTTATACATGAAATAAGCCATCGCGCCGTCGCACGTGAATACTGAATCATGCTATAAGGATTATTTTTGTGTAACGGTTGCCGCGCTCGACACGGGTCGCGACGGCGGTAGGGTATAAAACCGGCCAAGTGCGAGTCGGACTCTCGCACGTAGGGTTCCGTACCACTATACAGCTAAATAAATGTTTTTCTTTACGTTTTATTATATTGATGTTAATTAAATGAAAAAATTAGGTAATTTGATTTATGACGTTTAAAAAAAAACTACTGGCTAGATTTCATTCAAACCAAATTTCGTTAGTAGTTTTTATAGTGATACACATGATATATTTTTTTCAGTTTTATCATGCCCATATTTTAGAAGTTACGGGGGGGGGGACACTCATTTTACCACTTTGGAAGAGTCTCTCGCGCAAACTATTCAGTTTAGAAAAAAATGATGTTAGTAACCTCAACATTATTTTCAATTTTATTACCTATCCATAGATACCCCACACGTATAGGTTCGATGAAAAAAAAATTTTTCAGTTTCAGTTCTATGTATGGGGAACCCCAAAATTTTTGGATTTTTTTCTGATTTTATTTTAAAATCTTAATGCGGTTCACAGAATACATCTACGTACCAAATTTCAATAATGTAGCTTTTATAGTTTCGGAATAAACTGGCTGTGACATACGGACGGACAGACAGACAGACAGACAGACAGACAGACAGACAGACAGACATGACGAATCTATAAGGGTCCCGTTTTTGCCATTTTGGCTACGGAACCCTAAAAAGGCGGGAGGTCCGAGAGCTAGCTAGCTTCATTCAATATTTGGCTGTTGATGCGTTCAGAGCGATCGACCTTATTGACAGACAATAATTGATATTGAGAAACCGTGCTTATCAGCGCGACTTTTAGTTTTTAAATAGTTTATTTGAATTTCTTTTGTTGTTATATTGTAAAATATTCGTTCAAATTAAAAATTATTAAGCGTAGGTACTTTTATTAATTAAAGTAGTTATAAGTATTTATTTTTAAGTGAAGTAGGTATAGGTAGATAGTTTTGCACAGGCGTTTCAGCTTCAAAAATATATTTACAAAAAAAGTATCAGGGGGTGATTAGTGATCGATACTGATGCCAAAAATGCAATCAGTAAAATTTTTATCTGACTGTCTGTCTGTCCGTCTGTCTTTCTGTCTGTCTGTATGTTCGTTATAGAAACAAAAATTACCTACTCAACGGGTTTTAACGAAACTTGGTACAATTATTCATCATACTCCTGTGCAGGTTATATGATACGTTTCATCACGCTACAATCAATAGGAGCAGAGCAGTGAAGGGAAGTGTTGGGAAAACGGGAGAATTTTTTATCTGAATGTTTGATTGAGCATCACGCAAAAAGTACTGCATGGAATTGAATGTGGTTTTCACCAATGTATTGCTAGAGGTCTAACTTAAGATTTGGGCATCATTTTATAGAAGTCCGTTAGTTTTGAAACCCGATATCCACGCGTGCGACGCCGCTGGCACAGCTAGTTTAATAATAAACATTTAGTTTAAATTTTAAATAAATAGGGGTACCTTTCTAAGTAAAAAAATCTAAGCAAGTTTATCAGTTGTCTAAAAAGTCCTACTACATAGTTAGTACATAGTTATTTAGTTTGGGACTAGATGGCGCTGTGTGGAGCGAGGCATGTCTTGGGTTGTTTATTGATTTCTCTAGCTCGGTGGCACATTTTGTAGTGGCCCCTGCCTTTTGAACCAAGGGTTGTGGGTTCGATCCCCGCCCGGGACAAACATTCATATTATGATGAATATTTTTTTTTAATTAAGTTTTTTTTTAATTTGTGTACCTTTTTTTTTGTTTTATACCCATAATACAAGTGCTTAAGCTACTTATTTTGGGATCGGAGAATTATAATGTGATGTTATCTGATATTGTATTGGGTCCTTACTAACATAATATGAAATTGATGCATTATATGAAAAATAGCCAGTTTTAAACAGCTTTAAATTAGATAATAATATTCATTCTTTATTGATAGAAATTGCACATTATAATACCTATTCTTGTAATTCTTGAAAAAAAAAAAATGACAATTAAAGAAAGGTTATTTATTTATTTTATTTATTAAATCTTTATTGCACATAAAACATTGTACAAAGGCGAACCTAATATCATTCTCTTCTCTAATATATTTTTATTTATTTAATATCTCTTTAAATACCAAACCGATTTCAACAATTCTTCACTAATAGAAAGCTACTTTAATAAACTATCAGACGCGATATAAAAAACACGTAAAGTTACGGCAGTTCTTAGTAAAATAACAAAAACGTACCAGAAAATTATGCAAAATTCTAACAACTGGTGGCTAAGTTCGTCCGCTATCTATTGGGCGGGGTGGCGCAGTGTTAGCGCGCTGGGCGATGACCCAGAGGTCCGTGGATCAAAACCACGCCCCATGCCTGGATATATAACTGTTCTACGACGCTTTTGTATTTTTTTTTAATTTCTTAACATTATTATCTGTGAGAAAATATGAAATCGGTGATCTTGTGAATTGCATTCATATTTTTTTTGCACTAGGTGCAGTATGCAACAAGTTTCATGAATGCGATAAAAAAAACAGCGATACCGTTAAGTTTTTTTTAATTAAACATTTTTTGTGATTTTTGTATTACACATACCTTGTCCTATCAATAATGGACATGTCACCGTAAAATTGTAAATACCGTTAGATTATGATCTATCTCGCGAGATTGTAAACTGTCGAAATATTGTGAACTGTAAAATAATGCTTACTTTTTAACTATTATTCGGTGGTCACAGACGGTAATCGATCGATGTGAAATTCTTAGATTAAAATCTGTCACGCGTTAAAATTATCAACAGTTCCACTTTGATCGATCAAAATGTACCGAAAAATAATAGTTAATGATAGTTAAACGACTGGCTCGATGGCTCATTTGGTGACCTCTGCCTTCTGAGCCAAGGGTCGTGGGTTCGATTCCCGCACAATAAAACATTTGTGTTCATGAACATGTCTTGTCTGTATTGGTCTGGGTGTATTCTATAATATGTATTTACTTACAAAAAAAAATGTATCATGAAAGTAGTGCCCTCTAGTTTTTTACTTCTCGTTTCAGGTAAAGAGAGCCGTCTGAGCCCCAACCTGACCACCGTCGAGAGGTCCCGGTTCAACCGTCAAACGCTAGAGTCTTCCCGGAGGCCTCACTTCGGGAACGTTCTAACCGACTACAAAGTGACCACAGGCGGCACTATCGGCCTCCAAGTGGAAATACGAGGTGCCCCCACTAGAGTGGAATGGCTGAGAGAGGGCAGATCCGTCACTGAGACTTATACCAATGCGCGCACTTACGTCGAACAGGGCTTGTACACTTTAGCGCTTTCCGACGTCACTGAGAGAGAATCGGGATTGTACACGTGTAGAGCTTTCAGCAGTCATGGCACTGTTGATATGAACGCTGCGATAACAGTGGTGCAGCCGAATGAAATGGAGGGGAAGCCTGCCATCATCGCTGGCAGGCCCGAGAAGGATGTGCTAATATCGGTGGGTGAAGATTTGAACATTTCCTTCAGGGCGCAAGGGGAACCGAAGCCTAAAGGTAAGTACTTATTTGTTTTTTAAAGTTCCCCACACGACTTAGGCTTTCAATAAAGAAGTTGAGTATGAAAGTAAAATAACAAGTGCACAAGTTAAGTCATTCCTTTGGGTTAGGAGCCATTTACATGATGTTATTAATATCTAAATATTTGTAAATTATTCGACATTTTTGCAAGAAAGTTTTTTTCTGATTCGATAGCAAATGAGCTATCGAATCAGATACTCTCTCTTAACCTAGGGTCGTGGGTTCGATTCCCACTCAGAACAAACATTAGTGTGATGAACATTTGTGTTTGGTCCGTGTCTAAGTAGTTTATATTTGTATTTAAGTTCCAATTTGTGGTTGGTCTTCGTTTTAATGATACCCATAACAGAAGTTCTCAAACTCCTTACTTTGGGATCAGAGCAATGTATGTAATGTTGTCTGATATTTATTTATTTGTATATCTGTGTAATTCTATCAAAATATCTTGTTTGTGCCAAGCAGAAGCAAAGCGTGGCTTGGCCGGGCCCCGTACAAAAAATCGTTCGGGGGTCCTTAGAAAGGGAAAAGATTTGTCATAAAATTTGGGAAGTTTTATTAGTTTTTGTTCATGCACTTTGGGGGCCTCTATGGCCGGGGGGGCCCGTATAATTGATACGGCAGAGACGGCGGTAGCTACGCCCCTGGTGCCAAGGGTACCCTTGCTTGCTTTTTATGCTGGCTCCATCTACATCCTATCACCATTTCCAGTGATCATCATGAAGGGCATCCGCGACATCACGACCAGCCAGCGAGTGTGCAAGATGACGTCAGACGACTACGTCAAGTTCACTGTCAAACGGTCCGTCATATCTGACGCGGGCACTTACTGCATCCTGGCGAGGAACGCTTACGGCTGCGACAGGGCGTTCGTCACTGTTGTGGTGAGTTGACTATGTATTCTAACTATGTAGGTGATGCTTAAGGGAGCGACCTATCACCTTTTCGCTCCAAGCCATCCTCACCTGCCCGTGGTGCATCCTGCCAAACAACAAACGAGGCTCTGGCAAACCACTGGTGGCGGTAAAACCATCAAGATAGAAGGCGTATGTGTACTTCACTCAAATCTACCTGAACAAAGCTCTTTTTTATCTTTTATATCCATTTCAGTTATTATTTTGTATTTTTACATTGTTAATTTAAAGTCTACTCCTTTATTTTCAATAATTTTACCAAAGGCTTTACTGGTATTTACAAAGAAATATACTTTTATGCAACATCCGCCATCTATCAGAGCAACGTTGTACTATTTATGTTATCCAGTCTTGCCCGCAGTTTAAGAGAAAACTGAGGGTTTGTAGTAAATACTGAGGGTAGTTTTGATGCAGCTAAAGTACTATAGGTGGCGTACCGAGTACATGAACAGTGAGTCCTGAACTGATAAACTATAAATACAGGTGTTATCTATGGAAGATAAAATTTATCTTTAATATTATATCTACAGTCCTTTTCTAACCTCCGACACAGAAGAGGGGTGTTTAAATTGGAAGTGTGTGTTTGTCTGTGACTACATGGCTCCAGATGGAATGGGAATCAAACCTGGGAGTTCTTGACCTTGGCGACTAGACCATCTAGACAACAGGAACAAGAAAAAAATCATTACATGAAATTTTGGCTATCATATATAGCAATCATATATAACAGCTATTTGGTACCATCAGTACCACCTCAGCCGTACTCTATCTATAATACTTAACAACTTGACTCAAAATTTGGAAAAGTAAGGAAAGTTCTGTAACACATATTTTTATAAGAAGAGCTTTCAGGATGACCTCACTCCACCTGATGGTAAGCGGTCGTGAGGCCCAAAAGTTAGGTCGACTGGCATAATAGAACAAACCCATTGCGCCTGTCGCACTCACCCTGAAGGCCCACTGAGATGCCGTAAAAAACATTTTTTTTTTCTAAAATTTGGAGTTAGGTGAATATTTTTTTAAGAGTGCGCAGTCATAGTTTCTTCTCACACTTAATGATTTTGGTTTTTGAGCCGGATCTAGCTGGATTGTTTTAAATATTTTAATTAAAAGATTTACTGATGGTTTTTATCTGTTTCAGGTGAGACAAAGGGCATCCTCTGAAAATCTTATATCGGATTGGACTTACCCCATGGACGATTCAGCATTGTCTATAACCGAGAGGAAATACAAGTGTAAGTAGAATAGAATAGAATAGAATAGAATAGAATATGTTTATTTGGTACACACAGAATAATAAATTACACAGCATTTAAACAGCTTAGGTCTAAAGTACCAAAATGGTCCCCGCTCAGTATAAGGCCGTAATGAAGTATATCGTCGGCCGTAGGCTCAATTAAGGTAAGGGACAAAACTCACAAAATGAGTTGAGTATACAGTTTTTTTCAGAATTTTCCGCTCTTTCGAATGATATATATGAAAAAATTCTATCTTGAAAAAAATGTCCCTTACTCTAATTATTTTTTGGGGTCTAAAATTAATTCCGGCTCACAAAAACGATGTATCTGACAAAAAAAATAATGTAGCAACCTTAAATGGTGTAATTACTGCCACCAACCGATTTTAAATAAAGTAACGGTCTTCGCAATCAAAGAATAGCCTTTACATGGTATTTTTTTTAAGAAAACCTTATAACACTAGCGTTACTGTAATGCATTTTTCGTCTCATAAATCAATACCGCCCATACCTTGAAACGTATGCACGAGTTTTGAAATAAATAATCTTTACCCCATTTTACGTTATTATATTTTAATCAGTATGTCCCTTACACCAATTTGATTCGATATCCATTTAGGTTCCGTGTCCGTTACACCAATTTGCAACTGAATACTGATCAACGTGTGCACGTTTTCCATCCTTTTCTATCCCATATCTTCGCTCTGTGTGTGAAAGAGAGGACGCACTAGCTGCGGGCGGGCATCTAAAAAACCGTTTGTCAGGACGCGTTCACCTGTCGCTTGGTTGATTTGTCAATTTAGTGATAAACACTTTTTTTGCGTCCTACCCTTGGCAGCAGGTTTGCTTCACACCGGAGGATCTAATGTCTGTGCCAAATCTGTCGCGGACGTGGTGTTGCAGGGTATGGAACTTTACATTCCAAGCTCTGTAGTGCCTCTCGGTGGCAGATCTAAGCCCTGGTTTGGTCGATCTAGCAAATTGGCATCTCGCCAGAAGCAAAATCGTTACCAGGCCTGGGCTAAGGCGGTGGCATCTAAGTATCCAAATACCGGCGTACTCAAGAAAGAGTATAACTTTGCTGCCAGGTCATTTAAGAAGGAGATTGCTAAGGCAAAGTCGTCCTTCATAGGGCGAATTTGCGATAGACTGGCACGTCTCCCTTCGGGAACACGTGCGTTTTGGTCTCTTTTTCCAAGGCTGTCCTTGGGAATTTCAGTGTCCCGTCGTTTCCACCGCTGCACATAACTGATGAAACTCTGGCCCCACACTGCGAAAGAGAAAGCCGATCTCTTGGGTACTCTCTTCGCATCCAACTCGACCCTGGATGATCAGGGGAAAACACCACCATTAATACCGCATTGTGCGAGTTCCATGCCTAACGTTCGGTTCTTGCAAAGTTCTGTCCGGAGGGCTTTTCTTTCCCTTGACATCCATAAGTCGAGTGGGCCAGACGGAATCCCACCAGTTGTGCTTAAAGCTTGTGCTCCTGAGTTGGCACCGGTACTAACGCGTCTTTTCCGACTCTCATACTCTACTGGCGTAGTCCCGGAAACGTGGAAGATAGCTCTTGTGCATCCGGTCCCTAAAAAAGGTGATCGCTCTGATCCAGCGAACTATAGGCCAATCGCCATCACATCCTTGCTGTCCAAAGTAATGGAATCCATTACTAATCGCCAGCTCTTGAGGTATCTAGATGAGAACCAGCAATTAAGCGACCAACAATGCGGTTTCCGTAGCGGTCGCTCTGCTGGTGATCTTCTGGTTTACCTCACGCATAGATGGGCAGAGGCAGTGGAGAGCAAAGGAGAAGCCTTGGCAGCTGGCTTGGACATAGCGAAAGCCTTTGATAGGGTTTGGCACAAAGCTCTTTTTTCCAAACTTCCATCGTATGGGCTTTCGGAAGAGCTGTGTGCATGGGTCTCCAGCTTCCTCTCTGGGCGTAGCATAAAAGTCGTCGTTGACGGCTCATGCTCGGACTTTAAGCCCGTCAATGCTAGTGTCCCGCAGGGGTGTGTGCTGTCGCCTACTCTTTTTCTCCTGCATATCAATGATATGTTGCGGTATAGCAACATCCATTGTTATGCAGATGACAGTACAGTTGACTCAATATACAAAGGATGCACGCGTGCTTCTCTGGAAAGCGTCGTCGAGAGCCGGAATAAACTTGTGTCCGACACACTGAGAACATGTTAAGTCATGTTTGAGACTGGGGCCGACTAAATTTAGTCCGCTTTAACCCCTCTAAGACACAAGTTTGCGCGTTTACTGCTAAGCGTAGTCCCTTCGTCGTAACCATAAATTTCGAAGACACTCCCATTATTACCAAGTCGACTATCGGGATCCTGGGAGTCGACATTTCGAGCAGCGTTCAGTTTCGTGGACATCTGGAGGGTAAAGCCAAACTGGCTTCCAAGAAACTGGGTGTGCTTAATAGAGCGGGACAGTATTTCACGCCGAACCAGCGCTTACAACTTTATAAAGCACAGGTCCGGCCTCATATGGAATACTGTTCCCACCTCTGGGCTGGAGCACCCCAGTATCAACTCCTTCCATTTGACCGAATCCAGCGTAGAGCTGCTCGTATTGTCGATGACCTGACCCTGTCTAGTCGACTTGACTCACTGGCATTGCGAAGAGACGTTGCATCCATGTGCGTTCTCTACCGCATCTATCATGGGGAATGTTCTGACGAATTGTTTGGTTTACTGCCTGCAGCGGAGTTTCTTCACCGCACCACACGTAACCGACTGAAATTCCATCCACAACATCTCGATGGCTGGCGCTCCTCGACTGTACGTTTTATGAGGAACTTCTTGCCTCGCGCCTCGGTTTTGTTGAACCAACTTCCTGCGGCAGTCTTTCCGAACAGCTACAACTTGGGAACCTTCAAGAAACGAGCGTATTCATATTTAAAAGGCCGGCAGCGACCCTAAACTCGGTTAGAGCTGCGGGTGTCCATGGGCGGTGTCGACTGCTTACCATCAGGCATCACACTTGCTCGTCAGCCGCCTTTCGCATAAAAAAAAAAAAACAATTCAATACATTTTCATAACTGTTACGCGAATGCCCCACTTTAAAATTGCGACTTACCTCAAAAGAGTTTTTTTTAATAATTTATAAACGATCCCCTTACCCTTTTTTATCTTTCATACGTTATTCCAACGAAGTCCTTACGCTATTTTTATATTAATATTATGCACACAACGTATAGGTCAATTTCAGGTAAGGGACGAGACTACAAGTAACTTGGCATGTAAGGGACATTACGAACGAAAAAAGTCGGTGTAAGGGACATCTATTTTCTAAAATAATTAAAATATTTAAATAAACACTGCACAGGAAGATAGTGCACTTAAATATAAGATAATGTGTGAAAAGAAATTTAAAAAAGGTTAATTACAAAGAAAGTTATGTACGATTTACTCCAAAAAAAAACTTTGTCGGCCTCTCCTGAAAAATCGTATTTTGTCCCTTACCTTAATTGAGCCTACGGTCGACGATATATGTCACCGGAAAATAGCAAAAATCGTAAGTTGATCAATTTCCTAGGTAGTTGATTAACTTCCGGAAAATAATAAACGGCAGTTGAAATGTATTATTTAACGTATGTATTTTAGTAAATTGATCATTTTACGGGGTCTTGCCGTAAAATCATCCGACGAAGGTGAGGTGAACGTTGATTGGTTCAATGGCTCACGTGGCGTTATCCCGGCAACCAATCAGGGAACAGTGTATTAAGTTACGGGTAATAGTGCACCGTTAAATAGTACATAGAGCAACGATTGGCCCATTTGAGGACGATTTTACGTGTGTCAAAATCGTAAATTATTAAATGACTGTCAGGCTACCGTAAATTGATCAACTTACTGAAATCCATTGCGTTAAATAATACATTTCAACTACCGTTTGTTATTTTCCGAAAGTTAATCAACTACCTAGGAAATTGATCAACTTACGATTCTTGCTATTTTCCGGTGACATATACATCACGACCACTGGTATTCTGCGGAGCCAGTTAATAAAAAATAATAATCATTAAAAAATTAGAAAACAAAAAACAACGGACGGTAGCGGCAGTAAAAAGATAATACTAAAAATAACACTCCTTATTGGACAATTATTATGGCTCTGTACTCTGTACTGTGAATTTATTTCTCTGCAAGAATGTGATACATTTTTTTATGCGAGAGGCGGCAGACGAGCATGTGTGATGCCTGATGGTAAGCAGTGGACACCCGCAACTCTAATGGAGTTTAGGGTCGCTGCCGGCGTTTTAAATATGAATACGCTCGTTTCTTGAAGATTCCCAAGTTGTAGCTGTTCGGAAAGACTGTCGCAGAGAGTTGGTACATACATCTATACTTATAATAAATCTGTAGAGAGGTCAATTCTTAGATTAGCATGGTTTGGGCACATTATGAGGAGGGATGAAAGGCATATAACGAGACGAGTATTGAGTATGAATGTGGAAGGATATAGAGGAAGAGGAAGACCGAAAAAGGAATGGATGGACTGTGTGAGAAATGATATGCGTGTCAAAGGTGTGAGTGTGGAGATGACGGCTGATAGAGGAGAGTGGAAGGAGAAAACATGTTGTGCCGACCCCACTTAGAGCGGGATAAGGGCAGGAGAATGATGAGAGAGGTCAATTCTGTACATTAAATATATTTACAAAATAACTATCAGGGGATGATTAGTGATCGATACTGATGCCAAAAATGCAATCAGTAAAATTTTTGTCTGTCTGTCTGTATGTTCGCTATAGAAAAAAAACTACTAGACGGATTTTAACGAAACTTGGTACGATTATTCTTCATACTCCTGGGCAGGTTATAGTATACTTTTCATCACGCTTCAATCAATAGGAGCACAGCAGTGATGGGAGGTGTTAGGAAAACGGGAGAAATTTTATCTGCATGTTTGATCGCGCATCACGCGAATACTACTGCATGGAATTAAATGCGGTTTTCACCAATGTATTGCTAAAGGTCTAACTTAAAACTTAGGCATTAGGTATAGGTATAGATAGGTATTTTATGGAAGTCCGTTATTTTTGAAATCCGATATTCACGCGTGGGACGCCGCCGGCACAGCTAGTACATACATAAAATTAATCATAATCATACACATAATCATAATCATCATCATCAACAGCCGCAGTCCACTACTGAAATAGGCATCTCCAATATCTCGTCACTTTAATCGATTTTGGGCCTCTCACATTCAACACTCGCCAACCAAACAGTGTAACAATATGGAAGTTCTGGATACATTCACTCATCATCATCTTCGTCATATAAGCGCCCACTGCTGGACATAGGCCACTCCAGTTGTTCGCCACTTAGGGCAAACGTCTGGAGGGTATACCTACCCATAATCGCCACCCTGGGGCAGGCGGGTTGGCGATCTCAGGGCGCAGCTGCTCGCTCCATAATATGAAATTGATTTTATGAAAAATAGCCACTTTTAAACAGCTTCAAATTAGATAATAATATTCATTCTTTATTGATAGAAATTGCACATTATAATACCTATATTCTTGTAATTCTTGAAAAAAAAATGACTGAATGAAATTAAAGAAAGGTTATATATATTGACAGACTCGGTGGCTTATTTGGTAGTGACCTCTGCCCTCTGAGCCAAGGGTCGTGGGTTCGATTCCCGCACAGTACAAACATTTGTGTTCATGAACATGCCTGTTTGTATTGGTCTGGGTGTTTTCTATCTATAATATGTATTTATTTACAAAAAAAAATGTATCTAAGTAAGTTTATCAGTTGTTTAGTACCCATAGTACAAGCTTCGGTTTAGTTTGGGGCTAGGTGGCGCTGTGTGGCCCAGCGTGGCATGTCTTGGGTTATTTATTTATTTATTTTAATTATTAAATGTTTATTGCACATAAAACATTGTACACAGGCGAACTTAATATCATTCTCTTCTCTAATATATTTTTATTTATTTTATATCTCTTTAAATACCAAACCGATTTCAACAATTCTTTCACGAATAGAAAGCTACTTTAATAAACTATCAGACGCGATACAAAAAACACGTAAAGTTACGGCAGTTTTTAGTAAAATAACAAAAACGTATCAGAAAATTATGCAAAATTCTAACAACTGGTGGCTAAGTTCGTCCGTTATCTACTGGGCGGGGTGGCGCAGTGTTAGCGCGCTGGGCGATGACCCAGAGGTCCGTGGATCAAAACCACGCCCCATGCCTGGATATATAACTGCTCTACGACCGTTTTTGTATTTTTTTTTAATTTCTTAACATTATTATCTGTGAAAAAATATGAAATCGGTGATATTGTGAATTGCATTCATATTTTTTTTGCACTAGGTGCAGTATGCAACAAGTCTCATGAATGCGATAAACAGCGTCCACTGCTGGACATAGACCTCTCCAGTTGTTCGCCACTTAGGGCATACATCTGGAGGATATACCCATAATCGCCACCCTGGGCAGGCGGGTTGGCGATTTCAGGGCGCAGCTGCTCGCTCCGGTGACGCTAATGCCCGTCATCGGTCTGTAGTATTTAACTACGCCTTCAATTATTGTAATACCACCACCAGTCGGTTGCCAGCGCCTCGTTGTTATTCGGCAGGCAACACCACGGGCAGGTGAGGTTGGCTTAGAGCGAAAAAATAAATAAATAAATAAAAATCTTGATTGGAACATTACAAATTAGCACTGTAGCAACGGTGTATGATAATATACGCAATAGTACGAAACTGTGTCGCGGTTATTAACGCCCACCTCCTGATTTAGATGGATTAATATTCCAAACAGTTACTTACACTGCAAAGAATAGAATAGATGATAAGTTACTTCTCACTGCTGGACATAGATCTCTCCAATGCCAAATTGTCAATTGGGGGTTTGCGTTAGTCACTACTTGGCAGGCAGGTTGGTAGAAGCCAAAGCTTTGTACTATGGGTACTAGACAACCGATATTTTTTTTCATATTATATTTTATTGTAAGTATTATACATAATATTACCTATGCATATCAGTCACCCAGACCAATACAAACATACATGTTCATGCGCACAAAATGTTTGTACTGTGCGGGTATCGAACCCAAATCCCTTGCTCAGAAGGCAGAGGTCACTAGCAAATGAGCCATCGGGCCAGTTGATCTATTATTCTCTTTAATATTGATCTGGTCTAGATTATGAATAGATAACCCAAACAGATGTACTTACAAGTAAGACCAAAGCTATGTAATTGAATTGTATCAACGACAAATTACCAATACAATAAAAAACAAGATATAAACATGGGTGGCTGCGCAAATTATATCCGAATTTAATCAGACAGGGTGTGGACCAGACAGAGGGGTCGGAAGGGGACTTAGCTGATGTCCTATACAGATGACTGTGTTACCTAGATCGATACCGCCCTATGGTATCCCAAGGTTGAAGGGGATGGGAGATATCAATAATATATACCTATATCTACGACTTCGAGGGATATGGGTGTACGCTGTTGTGGCGTCAGATTGAAAGATACTTTTAACTGACTCAAAATAAATCCATTCAACAACTTTTTTCTTTTAACTAAAGTGTTGAAGACGAAAGTAAATGTCAGACAACATCACGTAAATTACTCCGATCTCAAAGTAAGTAGCTTAAGCACTTGTGTTATGAGTATCAGAACAACGAAGGTACCACAAATAAATACTTAAATAAACATCCAGACACGGAACAAACACAAGTGTTCATCACACGAATGTTTGTCCCGGGTGGGGATCGTGCCTTCTGAGCCAAGGGCCGTGGGTTCGATTCCCGCACAGTACAAACATTTGTGTTCATGAACATGTATTTTTGTATTGGTCTGGGTGTTTTCTATGTATAATATGTATTTATTTACAAAAAGAAAATGTATCTAAGTAAGGCTAGGTGGCGCTGTGTGGCCCAGCGTGGCATGTCTTGGGTTATTTATTTATTTATTTACATTGAGTGTTGACTTCTAAGAGAGGGACAAATGAGAGGAATTTATGGGACAAAAATACGCGATCCGTTCAACGAACGATCGTTTTCGTTTTCTGTAGTAGGGCCCCTGATCTATCTCTGGGCCTATCGTCCATTGGATTTGAGAGTAATAAAGAGTGCTTTTATTTGCGCTCACACTTGTGTACAGTTAAGTCCTGCTTGGCTGGTCTCCTTGGAGAGATAGGTCTCCAGATGTTTGCCCAATGTAGCAAACAACTGGAGGCTTTGCCCACAATTATCATGGTAGGCAGCCGGGTTGACGATCGCAGAGCGTAGCTAGCGCC
Organism: Conogethes punctiferalis; assembly: GCA_031163375.1. Classification (NCBI taxonomy): domain Eukaryota; kingdom Metazoa; phylum Arthropoda; class Insecta; order Lepidoptera; family Crambidae; genus Conogethes; species Conogethes punctiferalis. Next base: position 5,471 of record JAVAXP010000033.1, on the reverse strand, counting down.
AATGACGCTGCTGCCCAAAGTAGTCCGCAACCGGCCTGTAGTTACGCCTTCAATCGTGATGGTTACCGCCACCAGTCGGTTGCCAGAGCCTCGTCTGTTATGCGTCAAGATGCACCACGGGTAGGCGAAGTTGGCTTGCAGCGAAAAGATGATAGGTCGCTCCCTTACATCCCGAGATTACTATGATTAGTTACCTTCAAACTTTATCGATATGTTTTCTTATTGGCTCTCGATATAAGAAGTTATAGACGCATATCGATCAGCAACGCTAAATCAAACAGTCTAGATATTAATTAGGTGATTGGCACACCGTGTCACTTGGCAGCCTATCAAATTGTCAATCGGGTTGAGACAATATTTGATTGTGTTCTGATCGAGATAACGAAGGTGCACCTTGTGATTTGTAAGTTTACGTTATTTAATTATACATTAGCTGGCCCGGGAAAGGTCCCGGGATAGGCGTGACATCATTTTTTTATTGATTGACGTTGATACACCATTTAAACATAGAAACATTGTTGAAAATATCACTCCGTTAGCATGAAAAGTCCCCGACATATCACAATTTAAACGCATAAATAAGAACCGCCCAAAAACGCTTCAAACAAGCTGCTACTTAAGAGTGACGTCACGTTGACTGACCCAGTGACTCATTTGGTAGTAACCGATGCCTTCTGAACTCAAGGTCGTCGGTTCGATTCCCACACAGAACAACCATTCGTCTGAGAAACATTTGAGTTGGTTCCATGTCTCGGTGTTTGGGTTTGCACTTGTATTTTAGTATAATATCGACCGGCTACTGGCAACTGGCTCGATGGCTCATTCGGTAGTGACCTCTGCCTCCTGAGCCAAGGGTCGTGGGTTCGACTCCCGCACGGTGTATACATTTGTGTTCTGAACATGTCTGTATTGGTCTGGGTATTTTCTATGTATAGTATTGTATAGTATGTGTTTGTTTACATACTAGCTGCGTGAAATGATAATATCCTTTTAAATATTATAGCCAATGTGCTACCAATATTGCAGTAAAGTTTAATTCAAATCTGTTCCGTTGTTTTTGGATGATAGAATACCAAACATTCAACAACCTTTCGTATTTATAATATTTGTAGGATTTATGATACCCTCGTTATTCCGAAAACCATAACACAAGTTCTAAAGCTACTTACTTACTTTGGTATCGAAACAATGTTTTTATTATATCACTAGGGTGGCAAACAAGCCTGCGTGGAGCTTTGATGTTAAGCGGTTACCGCAACCTATGTATTTGATGTTCTCTAATGTTAAAACTTTATTGATTACTTACTAGCTGTGCCGGCGGCGTCGCACGCGTGGATATCGGGTTTCAAAAATAACGAACTTCCATAAAATGGTACCTAAATTTTAAGTTAGACCTCTAGCAACACAGAGGTAAGTGAAACCGCATTTAATTCCATGCAGTAGTTTTCGCGTGATGCGCGATCAAACATACAGATAAATAATTCTTCCGTTTTCCCAACACTTCCCGTCACTGCTCTGCTCGTATTGATTGTAGCGTGCTGAAAAGTATAGTTACTATAAACTATAACCTGCCTAGGAGTATGAAGAATAATCGTACCAAGTTTCATTAAAATCCGTCCAGTAGTTTTTTTTTCTATAACGAACATACAGACAGACGGACAAAAATTTTACTGATTGCATTTTTGGCATCAGTATCGACCACTAATCACCCTGATAGTTATTTTGAAAATATGTTTAATGTACAGAATTGACCTCTCTACAGATTTATTATAAGTAACTATAGACATAGATTATTGATCAAATAACAGAGAAGATTCATTGTCATTGCAGCTGTGCCAGATAGGATCCCCGGGGAACCTGCGGTCGTCGACGGCGGGAACAACTGGGTGTCTATAGCGTGGCCCAAGCCGGACCCGAGGGACGCGGCTCCTGTTCTTGCTTATAAGGTACTTGTTGATCCCTGGTATGTAAATCATCATCATCATCTGCAAACATCCTCTGCTGACTCCATATCATATTATTATGTCCAATAAACCATCTGTCCATCTCCTTTCCACTCCCGAACAACACGTGCTGGATAGCGTTGTCATCCGCATACCATCCAGACGATGGTGGCGCGCACCAAGAGGTTTAGTTCCTCGTTCTTGCCCCGTGCCATTAATTCATGGAATGCCCTTCCAGCTCATGTGTTTCCTTCCTCTTACAATCCTGGGTTCTTTAGGCGGGGCATGAAACGGCATCTCAGTGGACCTTCAGGGTGAGGGCGACAGGCGCGGTGGGCTTGCCCTAATGTGCCTGTCGACCTAACATTGGGCCTCACGACCGCTTACCATCAGGTGGAGTGAGTGAGGTCATTCTAAAGGCTCTTCTTATTTAAAAAAATCAGCTGACTAGAAACAAATCTAGCTGTCGCGTTTCTTGAGATACATCCTGGTGACAGACAGACGGACGGACATCGTAGTCTTTGTAATAGGGTTCCGTTTCCATCCTTTGGGTACGCCTAAAAAACTAATCCATTTCGAAATTCCCAACTGATAGGTCAGCCCATTACTACAACAAGCCTGGCATCCTTACTCGCTTTTAACCAACTGAATAAGGACCCACTAAGCAATGTAACGATAAAGAAAACCTTATTAATATTTCACACTGATGCTTCTAGGTGGAAAGCTGGCTGGCAGGCAAAGAAGGGGGCGCTCGGTGGACAGAACTCGGCATAACGCCTTTGAACTCCTTCGACGCTTTCAACTTAAAACAGGGCGAGGAATACCACTTCAGGGTAACGCCTAGGAACAGATACGGTTGGGGGGAGGCCGTGCAGACCGCCTCACCTATAGGAGTGGGCTTAGCTGGTGACCGACCGGAATTCATAGACATACTACCAGGTCAACTGAAGGTCCTCATCGGACAGAAGGCTAGCTTAAGCTGCAGCGTCAAGGGAAAGCCGATACCAGAAGTGGTTTGGATGAAGAACGGCCACGAGATCGATGAGGACGCGAGGGTGAAGACTTCATTCAATGGATACAATTGCAACCTGACCATTGATGGCATGCAAGCGGAGGACGAGGCGAGGTACAGCTGCGAGGCGAGCAATGTACACGGTCGTGCTTCCACTTACGCCAGACTGGCGGTTGTCGCCGACCGGCTGATATGGGAAGCGGATGTAAAGCTGAAGAGGTTAGTTGCTTACAGATAGAACAGTGCCCAGAGAATTAAAAAAAACCGGCCAAGTGCGAGTCGGACTCGCGCAGGTAGGGTTCCGTACCACTGATTAAATGAAAAAATTAGGTAATTTGATTTATGACGTTTAAAAAAAAACTACTGTCTAGATTTCCTTCAAACCAAATTTCGTTAGTAGTTTTTATAGTAATACACATCATATATTTTTTTCAGTTTTATCATGCCCATATTTTAGAAGTTACGGGGGGGGGACACTCATTTACGTGTCCTGTAACATTTACCTGTCTGTCGCCACCGGCATGCCGGCCCAACCCTAAGCCCCCACGAGCTCCGGAAACCCTACTCACCGGCAGAAACACGACCCGGAGGTCCTTTGGCTGCGGCACTCTATACGGTGGAGGTCCTTCCCCGGACGGGGCGGCTCAATTCGAGCGAAGATTTTCTATGGCCTACTAAACTGAATATTGGGTTTGGGTCCTCAACGCGCTGTGAGAGTGCTTAGCTAGTTTGGGACTCTCATTATCACCAGCCTATTGCAGTCCACTGCTGGACACTCTCCAGTTGTTCGCCACTTAGGGCAAACATCAGGAGGATATATCCACGCTGGGCAGGCGAGTTGGCGATCGCATGACGTAGCTTTTCGCTCCGGTGACTCTGCTGCCCGTCATCGGTCTGTGGTATTTAGCTACCTTCAATCGTGATGGTTATACCGTCGGTTGCCAGCGCCTCTATTGTTATTCAGCACGATGTACCACGAGCAGGTGGGGTTGGCTTGGAGCGAATAGATGGTAGGCGCTTCCTTACATCATCATCAGCTTATTGCAGTCCACTGCTGGACATAGGCCTCTCCAGTTGTTCGCCACTCAGAGCAAACATCTGGAGGATATACCCATAATCGCCACTCTGGGCAGGTGGGTTGGCGATCGCGGGGCGTAGCTTCTCGCACCGATGACGCTGCTGCCCGTCACCGGTCTGTGGTATTTAGCTACGCCTTCAACTGTGATGGTTATACCGCCACCAGTCGGTTCCTTACATACTGCCTCTAAATGTCTCCAATAACAATTCCAGGGAGAGGTCAGCTGACGCCGCCGGGGAGTACCCCCCTCAGTTCACGATGAGGCTGAGGGACAGGCGGGTGCAAGCCACGTACCCTGTGCGGCTCACCTGTCAGGTGGTGGGCAGCCCTGCCCCCAGCGTCACCTGGTTCAAGGACGGGGAGGAAGTTATTCTGGACAGTAAGTGACAATTTTTTGTATAAAGGCTCAGCGTATTACCTTCCTTTGCCTGATGGAAGCTGGAAAGGAAATCCAAATAACTCTGACAGCGGGCGGAAAACCCCAGGTTCCAGTCAGTCACCACGGCCACTAGTTTCATCATCATCAGCCTATTGCGGTCGACTGCTGGATATAAATAAATAATAAATAAATAACCTAAGACATGCCACGCTGGGCCACACAGCGCAATCCAGCCCCAAACTAAGCCGAAGCTTGTATTATGGGTACCTACTAGACAACTGATAAACTTACTTAAAAATACATTTTTTTTGTAAATAAATACATATTATACATAGAAAACACCCAGACCAATACAAACAGACATGTTCACGCACACAAATGTTTGTAATGTGTGGGGATCGAACCCACGACCCTGGACTCAGAAGGCAGAGGTCACTACCAATTGAGCCACTTTGATTTAGTAGTACTTAGTTTATAGTTCATTCGCGTTAAGAAAATAGTGACTGACAGGTCACTGACAGGCCACTAGCCAATCAAAACGCTAGAAATTAAATTGATTGGCTAGTGGCCTGTCAGTGACCTGTCAGTCACTATTTTCTTAACGCGAATGAACTATAGTTACTTCGAAATGGGTCGATTTCCGCAACTTGACCTCTGAGCGCCTATTTTGCGTGGAGTGAGCCGAATTTGTTAAACATGAAATACCTGAGGGTATCCTTCACTACCTAAGTTTACAGAGAAGCGGTAAATGTATAATATGTTACATTAAGTATTATATTTCTAAAATTAGCGCATTCTTTAACTAATATTAAATCAGTGTCAAGATCTTTCGCCGTATTCGCAGATAGGAAATCGTTAACCGGTCGTTATTTTGAGACTTGTTCGGCTGCCAAAAAGTACATTGTATCTGTGTTCGACGTTTGCCAATCGTCGGTATTACAATGTTTAGATTAGATTTGCTATTTATGTACCTATGAAAACGTATTTTTAAAGGCCTTCACAGACACACAACTTGGAGAAATTTTGATGATTGGACCTCAGTTTTCTCTTTATGATCTG
>JAVAXP010000034.1:203316-286866 GCA_031163375.1 Conogethes punctiferalis | reverse complement strand
ATTGAAACTGTCAATCCGGCAGACAGTTCCTAGGTACCTACCTAAGTTCGAAACTAATTAAAGAGTATTATGTTTAGCTGATTACTGTATCGGAATTATTATATTTGTATAATACTAACACCATGTTTGCTCAAGCGACAATCAACTGAGCAAGTCACTAATGCATGGCGAATGCTGAATATTTCGTTGTCGATGCGACATTTCGTTGTAATCCAACCAATAACATTGCATGGCACCTACATACCTACATGATTACATGAACTAATTGTCAATTCATTTGAACCACTAAGAGTTTACCTATATACCTACCTACATGTAGCTAAACATGAGTCTAAAGATGAGGTTAAGAATATATTTACGACTTGTGATGCAAACGCCGCTCAGTAGCGTTTGGTTCTGTAGCAGGGCCCGTGGTTTCGACATCTCGAAGAGGAAATAAAAATTACACTCGACTACACTCATCTTAAATGAAAGATTTTATTTCTACTACATGCTAAACAGGAAATGACAGGACACAAGATCCACCATGCTTAAAAATTACAATTACAAAAGGAACAGTTTTCACTTTATTGAAATCTCATAAAGCCCTTGATAGTACACAAATATAGAAGATTTTGTATTATATATCGTAAGTAAAGTTTTACCTCTAAGAAGATTACTAGGTATTCTTATTTTATGTACTTAGTAGTCGACTTGTATTTTTACAGACAAACACCTACAATAATCCTGGTTGCATGTTTATATTAGCGTATGTAAGGTGTGAATGGTATTAACTTCATACCTTATCAGTAAAGTAATCATCACCAATGTTTTTCGAAAAGACCCCTATAATGTAGGTATTTGTTGTACCTACTAACTCCTAAATAAATATGTGGATTTCCCCACATTACGTCACTAACCTTGATAATATGCGAAAGTCTAATTATGCACTGTCTTCGGTTCATTTGGCGTAGCATGGGTTGATATGGCTAAATATAGTTCTTAAATAGACATGATGAAACGTAATGCAAAACAACGGAACGGTTATATGGAAAAATATAGTGTTGCTCCACTTCTATTGTTCTCCTGAAATTCTGTGCACGTCCTACGTCAAATGATTCGAAGTCCGTCGATGCCTCATCTTGTCCAGTCGATGCATAACGCTTTGCCGCCCAGCGAATTGTTTATTTTAGTTTGTGATTTTTCATTGGCATTTTCTGTGTATAGTTCAATCAAAAACCGTTCCTTTGTTGGTCTTTTGTGTAAGGCGTATGCTAGCTATCCCGGCTAGGTTTTATATCGGGAGTATTTTTCCATTTTGAATAGATCCTTGGGTTGAAGCTCGTTTTTTTGGGGTGACTGCGATCGACTCGCATTTGGTCATCGTCATCATCATCATCAGCCCGCAGACGTCCACTGCTGGACATAGACCACCCCAATGACATTGTCATTTGGCAAAATTTGCCATAGGCACCTGTCTTGAAGTATAAATTAATTAAATCAATTCATTACTAATATCCTACTCAAACTAAGTCTATATTAGCTCCCTGCCGATCCACTGTCTGAAATTGTCTGTTGACGTATTAGAAACAAATAAAACTCAAACAAAACGAACCGCGGCCAAAAATAACACGGCAAACTTTCGATGTAGTCTTTATTTAGTTATGATTAGATTGCTGACTGATATTTGGTTTGGCTCGGCCCGACGGAATCGGCCACTTTAATTTTTACAATTTGCATCCAACATCGACCGGTGCCAACACAATACTTACTCAATTACTCTTTTATTTAATTAATTATGTTAGTCATTAGTTGGAAAGAGAAGGGTGCAATCGTCGCGTGAAGATTCAGAGGCCAAGGAAACCTCAGTTTGTCAGACTAGGTGGTTGGTGTGAATTTTCTAACGCATTTATTGTATTTATTTGTTTGCCGAGTTTTCCTTATCAAAGCGATTTATAATATTGTTAGTTTAAACTTCCTATATACCTACACGGTTTTTACACATCGTTATAAATATTACGACTTTCATAATGTTCTGTGATATATCATACACATGCATCGGGTCGATAAATTTAACATAAAATCATTTGATTTCTCATAAAATTTAGATTAAATTTTACTGTCTAAAGACTCGTTAAAGATGTTTACATCGATGGCGAATCCCGGAATAATTTTTACGTTCATAGTCATTACTTTTAATATTAGGAGCAGAAAACCCAACAAATTAATACTACCTATCAACTAATTACTACTTATCGTCCAATTCTTCCTAAAGAGATCAAATCAGTTTAGGGTCAATGAAAGTATCACAAATTTAAACATTCAGACATGATACAAAAATAGGTACGAATATTGTTGATACGAATGTTTTGTCCCTATATAGATATGTCCCAATTATATTACGTGTGTATCGCGAAACGATACAGACGATATTATTGACTATAATTAACCTATGTAAGTATATGTGTTTATACGAGCATAATAGCGAAAGGTTAGTCACCCCCCTACGAAATATAAATGCTAGAAGCCTCAATTTCAACTGAAACTTGTAACGAAAGGAACACTCATAATAGGACCCCCATTTTAGCCCTTAGTTCCTCGCCAAGAAAGGACTTTTATACCGGACTTAAGATTGAAGTTTATGGTGATGCTAAGTTCGACCGGTCTGATAGTTGATAATTGGTGTGTTTTGTTATCAAAAGTACGCATAAGCTACGTAACTTTCTCTGTAATATCATGAAATGATCGGCATAGCAAAGGTTAAGAGGCACGCGACGCGGAAGCTCGGGGCACGCATAGCGGCCGGCCTATAAATACGCGGACGACCCCGCTCGCACGGCCGGTACCAAACCAACGACCTCTTCGGCCGATCCGACAACTGAATTGAGAGAAAACTCTATTTCTTTAATGTACATAGGTGTATAAATAAATCGGCAAATCAACGCCAATTGTGTCGCTAAACGCAAATCTCAATTAATGCGCGGCCAATTCGAAATGGGTTTGCGCTTCACTGCAAGTCGCCTGATGGTGAGCGATATCTCAGTCTACAACGGCACAATCCAGCAAAAACCACTGCCGCCTTTAACATCGAAAGACCAGCTATTTGCCATATCTTCAGATTTTCGTTATCAAATTATCAAACCTATAGACTACGTCCATGCCTATAGAAATCCAAATTCTAACCTTTAAAAATTATTTAACTATCGTGTCTGAATGTGGTCTTAGGATTAAGAAGGCAAGGACCTCCTTATGGGCTTTTAGCGCAAAAAAAGAACTGCGTGAAGTAGGTAGGTATACATAAAAGACAAAAGCTTCTCTTTCCTCTTACCGATGTGGGCCTATAACTAAACACAAAAAACTAATCTGCCTTCTATAGCAATGTTTGAATCATCATCATCAGCCTTATTGCAGTCCACTGCTGGACATAGGCCTCTCCAGTTGTTCGCCTCTTAGGGCAAACATCTGGAGGATATACCCATAATCGCCACGCTTGACAGGCGGGTTGGCGATCGCAGGGCGTAGATTCTTGCTCCGGTGACGCTGCTGCCCGTCATCGGCCTGTGATATTTAGCTACGCCTTGTATCGTGATGTTATACCGCCACCAGTCGGTTTGCCAGAGCCTCGTTTGTTGTTCGGCAGGATGCACCACGGGCAGGTGAGGATGGCTTGGAGCGAAAAGGTGATAGGTCGCTCCCTTACATCCCTCGTTTGTTCCCTTCCCTTCATCATCCAATGTTTGAATATTTGTCCTCAATGCGTTCCGTAACCATAATTCTGATCCATACAATCACATATGTACAATACAATAGAATTGTAGTTTAGATAGCTACTAAACTATACGTAATATGTTTCTCATTACCTAAAACTAACACAACCGCGAAATTAAAGCAGTGAGCTGTTGCGAATGTTTACAGTGAGTGTAATTAGAGCATCGATGAAGTAGGTACTGTTTGCAGCGCTGCAACCGCACTGGCAAATATTTTGATTAACCGATTTAACGACTAATTATCGTTTGATCGATACATGTGTATGCACAGCAATGTACGTAGGTACGACCATTACAGATGAGCCAACGCTGAGCGAAGCTTTGTTTATTGCAATTTTGAATCAAGTAAGCTTTAATTGGGAGAAAATAACAGAATCCTCCCTGCAGGAGGTCCTCCCTAGATAAATTATTATAGATACATTTTTAGAGAACACTACAATTCTTTTACTCAAAGGTCTGTCACTTTCCTAGCTAAGTAAGCTATGACTGGGAGTCTATTCGGCATTTTTTTTTATTTTAATATCTTGCCTGCCTGACGCCTGATGAAAAGCGAAAGAGAAGCCCAAGTGTCGCTGTGACAAAGGGCAAGTAACTGGTCAGTTACCTGTCAGTCGCCGAGCGCTATGCCGGCCCAACCCTAACCAACCACGAGCTTCGGAAACCCTACTCACCCGCAGAAACACGACCCGGAGGTCATATGGCTGCGGTATTCTATAGGGAGGAGGTGCTTCCTCCGGCTATGCTCTATCTCTCTGAAATGTTCATAGCTGTTCAAAATTGTAAAATAGGTTACACAATTCCTTTGCATTATAGCATAGCATTGCTTGTTTTTATATCCAAAGCTTAAGTGGCGAATGTATAATGAATGTGTGATCTCCTTATTTGGGTCCTCACTACAGGGTCGCAGAGGCAGCAAAAAATGGGGAATGTACTTGTAACTTGACTCTGCAGACGAGGTCTCAACTAAGCGTATATCTATAGACGCCGAACACACACAAATTTCTAAACCAAACGCCCCTTCTCTTCCAGAAAAGAGGAAGTCGTTCCAGCTGGACCTAGAGGAGGCTCTGTCGCCGCCGCCGCTGTCGCTCTCGGCGCCCGAGCTGAGCGCTCGCTGCGAGCCCCTCGGCCGCCTGCGCGCCGCCGCCAGCTCCACCGAGCTGCTGCACGAGCGAGCCATGGCCCGCTTCTACCAGGCCGTGGCCCTCGAGCAGGCGCGCCCTCCCCGCCACCACGCTCACATTCCGTACGACACAGGCCCCGAAACACACTTCACTCCCCCCCAGATCGTCATCAAACGAGACTCCACAGACAGCGCCGCCACTGAACTACCCAAACAGAGCTCGCAGGACTCCGAAGCGTCCGACGGCAAGTGGCAACAGATATCGTTCGACGAGGACTACACCGCGAGCACCGTCTCCACAGACGAGGAGTACTCGGACGAGGAGGGCAGCCTCAACGGCGACGTCGGCCGGCACGACTACATGGATCAGGAGGAGACCTACAACCCGCGGGACAAGACGGCGCGGCCCTCACCCGTCAAGGAGGCCGTCGAGGAGGAGGAGGAGTCGGAGAGAGAGGTCCTCAAACCCCTGCCGCTGCCGGACCCGAACTTCGTCCCCAAACCGATACTGAAGCGACGGGAGTCCGGCTCGTCCGGCTCCGACACGAGGCTCGACCCCAAAGAGCCCAAGCAGACCTTGAAGCAGCTCGATAACGGCCCGCCGAAACAGGAACCAATCGAATCAGGAAACACGCCCGTCGAGAAACCGAAAAAGGAGGAGAAGATGACGATTTTCAGGAAGATCACCAAAATGCCGACGCAAAAGAGCTTCCCCTTCCCCAAACTGCTGCACAAAAACAAGGAGGCGGAGAAACCCCCCGAGGAAACCTCCCCTAAGGAAACTCCGAAGAAGGTCGACACGCCCAAGGACAGGGTCAGCGAGGAAGGAAGAACCGCCATAGACTACTACACCAACATCGTCAAAGAGTACGGCGGGCAGAAGAAGACGCCGCCGCCTCTGTACCTAAACACAGAAGAACTGAAGAACGTCGCGGAGAAACAGCTGCTGGAAGTCAAGGACGAGTTGCCCAACGGGAAGAGAGCAGGGAAGATGCGGAAGGCGGCGAACAAACCGACGGAGAACAAAACTCCGAACAAGACTAATTCCAAACTGAAACCGAACGCGAGGAGTCCCAAGGCGCGGGAGCAAGCGAGCGACAGACCGAAAACGCCCAACAACGTGGACAAAACGAAAGCGCCCTCCATCGCGACCTCCAAGCCGAAAGGCAAAGCCGCGGCCAACAAGACAAACGATCTTGACAGCAAGAAGAGCACCCAGCAGATCTTGCTCAAGACGGCCGAGAGAGCCACCATCGTCATCCCGATAGACTACCACGAGTTGGAGGAGAAGGCCAAAGTGAACGTGCGCTCGGCCATCGACTACGCCGTCGACGTGTGCCTGCTCATGCTGGCCTTCTGGGTGTATCTGTTCAAGGACGAGCGGCTCGCCATCCCCTTCCTGGTGCTCATCATCTACCGGCAGCTGCACGAGACCCTGCGGACGCTGCTCGACGCGCCCGTCTGGATCCAGCGCTACACCCCCAGCTGGCTCAAGAAGAAGACTTCTTGACCCTTCCAAAAGACATGTTGTGTGCTGTTGTGAATATTGTATGTTGTGTGGTCATGTGATTTACTTATTTAAATAATGTACACTATGTTATGTTTAATGTATTACAAATCTGTTCTAATAAAGGTGAAGCTGTCTAAAACCAGTGGGCCGCGTATCTTTAAGTCACTTTTGGGAATTTGTTTTTACATTAGCAAAATTATTATGTTCGATTACAAATATAGGACCGTCGCGGCGATACCGCGGTGCGTGCGGTACATATCGCAGTTCAGGGTGCCGCGGTCGGACTGCGTGCCGCTGGTGCCTCCGCGGAGGGTGCGCGACCCCAAGGCCTGCGCGCACCGCGACACCGGCCTCGTGCTGGGCGTCTACTACAACGAGAGCGTGGCTGGTGAGCGGGCCATTCTCACCGCCACGGCGCAGCGCTACGACCGCAAGACCGACGGCCGGCTGTGGAAGCTGCTGAAGCTGTCGCCGACGCCGCGGCTCGGCGAGGCGCGCGTGTTCCACGACGTGGACCCCGAGTTCGCGTTCGTGGCCGTCGCCGGGCTCGGCTCCGAGTGCCTCGCCTTCGACGCCAACGAGCAGCTCGACCAGAGCAAGGAGGCCATCCGCGTGGCGGCCGGCGTGGGCGCGCGCGCCCTCCAGGACTTGCGCTCCGCCGCCGTCCTCGTCGAGAGCTTCGGGAACGCAGAGGCCGCCGCGGAGGGCGCCTCGCTCGCCATGTGGCAGTTCCGCGAGTACCGCTCCGTGGACCGCGCGCGCTCCGTGCTGCCCGGCGCCAACATCAGCCTGTACGACGACTGCGACCAGGACGGCTGGAACACCGGCAAACTGAAAGCGGAGTCGCAGAATCTGGCGAGATACCTGCAGGAGATGCCGGCGAACGTGTTGAATCCGACATCCTTCGCGAAAATCGCCGTCGAGCTGCTTTGTGAGATCGATATCAATGTCGAGGTGAAGACGCAGGGGTGGGCCGCCAGCCACGAAATGGGGGGGTTCGTGGCGGTGGGGAAGTCGTCAGTGCAAAAAGAGAGAGTAGCTATTACGGGGCCAGCGAGTGCGTCAGGGCCGATTGTGCTGATAGGGTAAGGGCGTGACTTTCGACAGCGGCAGCCTGGACCTGAAGCCTGCGGAGGAGCTGCGCTACATGCGCGGCGACATGGCGGGCGCGGCGTGCGTGCTGGCCCGTTGACGCGCGCCGCCGCGAGGCTCAAGCTGCCCCGTCAACATCCGCGGCATCCTGCCCGCTCTGCGAGATCATGCCCAACGGCAGCAGCCCCAGTTCGGCGACGTGGTCTACAACGCCAACGGCAAGTCGATACACATCAGGCTGCCGTCGAGAGAGGGCCGGCTGCTGATAGCGGACAGTCTGGGTGTACGCCAGGAATTACTGGCCCAAGTTCATCATCGACATAGGCACGATGTCCAAGGAACTGCTGAGTACTTTGGGAGGCGCAGCGTGTCGGCTTGCTACACCAACTCCGAGGAGCTGTTCTGCTACCTGCAGTCCGCCAGCGGGGTACACCGGGGACAGGATCAGGCGGATGCCTTTGTGGGGTTTCTACGAGGACCGTGTGAAGGACTGCCGGACGGCCTGACGTAGCGAACTCGGCTCGGCACCAGTACGGGGACTCGCCGAACTGCGCCGCGTTCCTGCGGGCAGTTCGTGTGCGACAGCCAGTGGGTGCACCTGGACACGTACAACGTGGCGTACTCCAAGGGGCGCGACTTCCCGTACCTGCGCCGCGGCATGACGGGCCGCCCCACCAGGACCGTCATAGAGCTGCTGTACCAGCTCCTAGCCGATTCTAAGTTATGACCTCAGTAACGTTTTGTAATTAAGTGACAAATTTTCGAATGTTTATTTTGGACGTTTATTAAACATTAAAACTTGATTGTATGTACTTTTATTTCTATTGCTAGTTCAGTAGTAGTAGCATTTTATACAGTAGCCCCAAAAGTAGATTATGCCTTCCATTCTTAATCAATGTAGTAAAGACCGCTTAGAATAATCTACTTTAGGTAATTAGTTATTATGTCACCGGAAAATAGCAAGAATCGTAAGTTGATCAATTTCCTAGGTAGTGATTAACTTTCGGAATATAACAAACGTAGTTTGAAATGTATTATTATAACGCAATGGTATTTCAGTTAGTTGATCAATTTACGGTAGCCTGACAGGCATTTAATAAATTACGATTTTGACATCAAGTAAAATTACCGGTGCACTATTACCCGTAACTTAATACACTGTTCCCTGATTGGTTGCCGGGATACCGCCACGTGAGCCATTGAACCAATCAATGTTCACCTCACCTTCGTCGGATGATTTTACGGCAAGGACCCCGTAAATGATCAATTTACTAAAATAATACGTTAAATAATACATTTCAACTGCCGTTTATTATTTTCCGGAAGTTAATCAACTACCTAGGAAATTGATCAACTTACGATTCTGCTATTTTCCGGTGACATATATATTTCTTTTTCCATTTTCAACGAGTGCTAAAGCTTGCTGCTTTGCAATTGATGATTAAACTTCTCTTACTTTATTTTTGTTACAGTTTTCATGTTTACTACAAATGACTATTATTATATTTTAACAACTAATTTCTACTTAAACGGCCTCCTAGTTTACTATTATTTGGGAAATGAGCCTGTCTCGCATAGTACAAACAGTTGGCATTCATACATTATATTATGATTCAGGCAGTTCGTGCCACTTCACTAGAGAGACTTCTCGCATACCTAGGTATATTAACTTAGGGATCGCGATAAGTTACGGTAACAAAATTAGTAAACATTTAAAAATTTTATTATTTGCCTTTTGCTCAGTGAAAAATGTTATTATCAAACATTTTTTATGTAACGCCTGGCATAAATATTAGAGCAAAACCGTAATTTGACTACTTGTCTGTCCTGCCTCTAATAATACGTGAGGAGTCTCTTAGCGAAGAGGCAGAGGCAATCAGTATCCCTAAGTTCATATTCATGATTCGAAGATCAATATAAACAAACAAATCAAAGAAGATATCAAAACTTATCATTTAATACAAAAGGACACATAAATTTAATACTTTGACTGCCGAGAAACTAGACACAATAGAAAAACTATTGTTTGTCGGTCACCGGTGACCGTCATGGCGCTCAACGTGTTACACAGTAAATAAGAAATGCACATCTCTAAATATGTTTCATAGCGTGGTCCTCGCGCACTCCGCGAACCGCTTCACGCACTCGCTCACAGAGCAGGGGCTCCTGCCCATGCAGCGGTAGCAGGCCTCCACGCCTGCCTCTGACGGCCGCACGCCACGCCCGCATGAGCCACCTCCCCCTCCAAGCAGCAGACTATCTCGGTCACCGCAGCCAAGCACTCCCCAAGCTCCTTGTAATGCCCTCTCAACCTCACACCAATTTCGTCGCCCAAAACCTCAACATTCTCCTCTGAACTCTCACTCTGAGGTACGTCTTTAGGTACACCAGCTTTATCAGAACATTCCCCATTCTCGCAATTACACATTAAATTCAAATATTTAACAAAAACTTTCCATTGGGACCTTTCGAGTGGGACGCAATCGCGATGGCAATGAAACAACTCCGGATATGCTATCGTTTATTATAATAAAACATTAGATAAAATATTAGGAACACGAGAAATGGCACATTAATAGTTAAGTAATAATAGGTATAAAATAACTTGATTTATTATTATAATAAAATTAAATAATTAATATATAAAAGAACTTATTACTATATACTTTTATTTAGCCCTGTAGCAACTCATATACGAACCTGCACACTTTACCATAGCAACACCAAGCAAGACCGTATTAGTTCCAGTATACATTCATAGATGGCGCTGCATGTACCTTAAATCGCGGTTTCGTTGCGATTCTCAGATCATATAAGGTCTGCCCATACAAAGAGCAGGCTGGCTTTCGACCTAACCGATCGTGTACGGACCAGAACAACACGCTGCGCATAATCCTCGAACAGGCATCAGAATGGCAAAGGGAGATATATTTGACCTTTGTCGACTTCGAAAAAGCCTTCGACACGCTAGGGTGGAACTGTATCTGGAACCGTCTACGTGATATTGGAGTTCCCGAGAAGATCACGAACATTATTAAGGCCATCTACGGGAAATATTCCTGTAGAGTGACTCATAATGGCCTCGTCTCGGAGGACATACCGGTTCAAGCAGGTGTACGCCAGGGATGCCTTCTTTCACCTCTCCTCTTCCTTGTCGTCCTCGATGGCATCATGGACAACACCACTAACAGCAAACGCCGAGGCATAGAGTGGGGACTGTCCAATGTCCTAGAGGATTTGGACTATGCCGATGACCTATGCCTCTTGAGCCACACACACGCTGACATGCAAGCCAAACTGGACGACCTACAACGAGAGGCCTCAAAGACAGGGCTTAAGATCAACACCCGTAAGACGATGGAAATGAGGTGTGGACCGACCGGCGCGCTGCCGTTGCGCATTGGAACGCAGGACGTGGAGAGAGTCCACGAATTCGTGTACCTCGGTAGTGTGGTGTCTGAGACAGGAGGTACCGAAGAGGACATCATTTCCAGAGTCGCTAAAGGAAGAGCAACCTTCGCACAGCTCCGCCCCATATGGCAATCGCGGAAACTGACCAGAAGAGTAAGATATTCCGTTCCAATGTAAAATCCGTGTTGCTGTATGGATGTGAGACGTTGGAAGGTCACCAAAGACATCTCGGTCGGCTCCAGGTCTTCCTCAACCGCTGTCTTCGCCGTATTCTCGGTATCTACTGGCCCGAGAAAGTTTCCAATCTAGATCTGTGGGGACCGTTGTGGGGAGGCTCCTGTCGACCAGCAGATCAAGCGCCGCAAGTGGAATTGGATCGGCCACACGCTCCGTAGGGAGCCAGACCGCATACCGAGGCAAGCCCTAGACTGGAATCCCCAAGGAAAACGGAAACGCGGCGTCCTAAACAATTCCTGGCGGCGTACGATCACTGCAGAAGCGAAGGCGATAGGAATGACCTGGAGCGAAGTGAAGCGCGAAGCTCAAGACCGTGCGGGATGGCGGACGTACTGTGGACGCCCTCTGCCCCATCCAGGGGACATAGGACAATAAGTCAAGTAAGTCATACAAAGTGTACTTTACTATACAACCTCATCCCAAGTTCCATGGTGAACCGCTCCAAACAGGCTTTCAGGCTATATTGAGACCTCTTTGGGCTTTCACGTCGGCTTTATTTTTGGTATTCGGCACCAAGCTCGCGCTTTTACGCAGTAAGACGCGTTGCGGGGTCATCACTTTTGTACTATTATATTTCAGTATTGAAGTACTGGGCATGCACACCAGAAGAACTGTGTGAAATGGTCTGGTGCGAGTTCTCAAGCATGTACAGGTTGGAAAGTGGGGTGAGGCAGGGGGGGGGGGGGGGGGGGGGGTGAGCTCGCTCGCCTACGCTTTTCAACCTGTACGTGAACAAGCTGATTGATGAGCTCAGCGGTGCCGGAGTTGGTTGTTCTGTTGACGGTACCTTTGTCAACAACATTAGTTATGCTGATGACATGGCCGCATGGTGCTGCTGTGCCCATCCGTTAGTGCCCTTAACAGACTGATTGGTATCTGTGAGAGATATGCGCTAGCCCATGGTCTCAGGTACAACGGTGCTAAGAGCGAGCTGCTTGTCTTTAAGGCTAAAAATAAGACTTATAAAGTGCCACCTATCAAGCTCAATGGCATGCCGTTAAGACAGGTGACGAGGTTTAAGTGCCTTGGACACTGGGTTACCGAGTCTTTGAAAGACGATATGGACATTGAGAGGGAGCGTAGGGCGCTGTGTGTTAGGGCTAATATGCTCTCACGGAGGTTTGCGCGTTGCACGAAGAGTGTCAAAATTACCCTCTTTAAAGCATATTGCCATACCCTGTGCACCTGTAGCCTGTGGACGAAGTACACCCAAAGCGCATACAGGGCCCTACGTACCCAGTATAATAATGCGTTCAGGGGGCTGATGGGGCTGCCGCGTCACTGCAGCGCGTCGGGGATGCTGGCTGCAGCTGAAGTGGACAGCCTCTCGGCCATAATAGGAAGCGCATTGCGTCTCTGACGCGGCGGGTACGCGGCAGCGCCAACAGCCTCCTGAAGACGGTCGCGGCGAGGCTGGACGTAGACAGTGCTATTATGCAGCACTGGACCTACGTTCAGCTCGCTAAAGACAATAAAATAAATTATTATTCTGCCTACTAACATAGTTTTTAAGATTAATTGTTACTAACATTATGGACTCTGTCTGAAATAAATATTTTTTTATTTTTTTTTTATTTTGTACTGCTGTGACGTAATATATTGTTCGCGCCTACGACCATCTTTATCTGGCGGTGACGTCACGACGGATCCGATCATCACCCGGCTAACCCCTCCGTACTCAATTCATCCCCCCTACAAATTTGGCGCCCAACTCGAGGCTTCACTCCAGGGAAGTCCAGGGAAGTCTTCGTCGGACGGGAGTGGGCTCACCCTTCGGGCCGCTCCTGTCGCTCCCTCTTAAAGGGTGCCCTGTCGAGCCTACTAGAGGGCTGCGCTGGTGGTGTCTTGGAGGACATGTTTCGTAGGACCCTCGACACCACCCCATAGCGCTTGACGGAGGCCGGGGTTTTTAGTGGGTATTCCCTGCCTCACTTGGAAGTGAGGCAGGGACCCTGCCTCGAGATGGATCTCGAGGCAGGGTGCCGCCCTCCCTTGAGGGCGGCGTGAGTCCCACATACCTCGTCACTCCCCCAGTGACGGGGATGCGTAAACGCATTTTCCCCGGCGAAAAAAAAAAAAAAAAAAAAAAAGGGGAAATCCACGTACACCCCCTGTCGAGTGAAGGAACCTGGCTTCTGCGGGAACAACGTTTGGTCGTATACCTACAATCTGGCGACCAACAAGGCCCGAAGCAACCTCAAAATTCATTGTAAGGAAGTACGGAAGGACAACAACGTGTGTGAACGAGACCGCTGGCATCGCTGAAGACAAGATGGGAGTCAATCTGTCGGACCAACAATTTAGTCAACTGTTGGCATCACTCAGCAACCGCCGCAGTACTTTAGTGTCCTGCAAGGCATCTTACGGAGGCGAGAAGAATTCCGAGAGTGTGGAAGCGTTTTTAGCAGCTGTCGGCGTTTTCAAGAAGGTGGAGGCAATCTCTGATGCTGATGCTTTGGAGGGTCTTCCGTTGCTGCTTCACGGAGAGGCTGCGATTTGGTGGCAGGGAGTCAAGGACAGAGTGACTTCGTGGGAAGTTTTTGAGGAAACTCTTCGCTACAACTTTGCCCCTAAGAAACCGGAATATCTAATTTATAGTGAGATCATCAGTGAGCGACAGGAAAAACAAGATACTGCTTCCTTCATCTCGAAGAAGAGAATTTTTAGTTGTTTTCTCAGTTACCGAGGACAGAACAGCTAAAAGAGAAACAACAACTGGACATAGTCTATAGTCTCCTGAATCTGTCTATACGAGAAAGTCCCTCGAGGATGCGTCAACGGCTTTGAGGATCTGTCGCGAGAAGCTCGTGGGGTGGAGCAGGTTCAGCGAGAAATGGAGGGCAAGTCTATCCAGACCCTCCCATTCCGGAAACAGTCAGGCAAACCTCGTTGCAACTTCTGTAAGAATCTGGGCCCTGTGTATGAGCAGTGTCGTAAGCGGAAACCTTTCGTCCAGGATTCATCATCACATCCAGAAGTGCCCGTTGCCACAACTACTACCGTTAAGGAAGAGGCGACAACTAGTAAGGTTGTCTGTTATGGATGCGGGGCTCCAGGAGTCTATCGCAGCAACTGTGCGACATGCAGTAGCAAATCAGCGACAGAAAAGAAGTTAAGTTTCTGCGCAGTGGACGTCAAGATTGCTACATATGCCCGACCAACAGTATTTATAAAAATCGATGGATTGAATGGTACAGCCTTCATAGATACATGTGCTAAGACAAGCGTAGCTTCTTATGAGTTCTATAAGGCTCTTCAACAACGCGGATATACTTTTAATGAGCAGAATGCTTATATTACTCTGGCGGATGGAGTATCACGCCCTGAAAAGGTACTGACCTTTGATGCGGACGTGGAACTTTGTGGACGAAAGATTAGAACCAACTTCATAGTCCTGCCACGTTCCCGAGATAACCGAAATTTACTGGGTGTTGATTCCTTAGGCATGCTGGCATTACACTGAATCTCGGTCAGTTTACATGGAGTTTCACAGACAATCCGACACATTTATTTAATTTTCACTTGTTTGACTTTTACACCTTTAAAAATGTTAAACGGTGAACTTACCAAGTGAAGCTTTGTGTTACTCACATGGTAATTAATAATAAAATAAACGTATTGCTATACAATGACACTAAACATGACTTAGTAACAATAATTGCAAAGTAAATAACTTATCTATAATTGACTAATATTTTTTTTGGTAATTTTGCGCCGAAGTTGAACATTTTTTTGTATCTGTTAAATGACGATAATTATATCTGTTAAATTATGCCTAAAATTAAATTGTACCTTAACTTATATCATTTTAAATGCATGTCAACCTAATCTAAAGTAGGCATCAAAAGATGTAAAATACAAAAATATAGTATATGTATAATTTGAAGTCATAAATTACTTTTATAAAATCGTGTAGTCGTGGAGCTGGCATCTGTACGAATTACGAGTGCGCATAACACATTCTTACAACGAGTGACATAAAATCAAAATGCCTTTATTTTGATTTCTATAACCTGCATATTAATTTGTTTTGCAATAAAACATAATTTTACTGATTGAAAACTTTTCCTTCATCACAAACGGCTTTTTATGAGTTAGGTCACTTGTCTATGACGCGACAGACAGACAAACATATCCCTTTCACCAGTCCACATCGTATCACAAGACTTATCCCACATATTCTTCACCACACACGCTTTGTCCTACAAGTGGCTCAAATTTTCTTATCTATACTTTAATTTATTGTGTAGACTAGCTGTGCCTGCGGCGTCGCACACGTGGATATCGGGTTTCAAAAATAACGGACTTCTATAATATGCTACCTATATTTTAAGTTAGACCTATAAGAATATATGGGTGAAAACCGCATTTAATTCTATGCAGTAGTTTTCGCGTGATGCGCGATCAAACATTTCTCCCGTTTTCCCGTCACTACTCTGCTCTTATTGATTGTAACGTGATGAAAAGTATACTATAGCCTGTCCAGGAGTATAAAGAATAATCGTAACAAGTTTCGTTAAAATCCGTCCAGTAGTTTTTTTTCTATAACGAACATACAGACAGACAGACAAAAATTTTACTGATTGCATTTTTGGCTTCAGTATCGATCACTTATCACCCCCTGATAGTAATTTTGAAAATATATTTAATGTACAGAATTGACCTCTCCACAGATTTATTATAAGTATAGAAGATGTAGCCTACAGTTCGTGCTTGGCAGGTGGGCCCTCGTCTTGGGAGGGAGCGACGAGGGCGGAGTCCTCGGTGTCGCTGATGTAGCCCTCCTGGCCGGTGTAGTGCGTGGGGTGCACCAGGAGCGGCGCGGCGGAGAGGGCGCGGAGGTCGCGCCGGGGGAAGTGAGACTTCCACGTAGAACTGAAGATATTCATAATGACAAATTCATGTTCAGGAGGAATACCTTAATTGAAATTGTATATTTGTCGTGGCCAAATCGACGAATTAATCATTTCATGAAGTGGCCAACTAATGGTAACCATAATCATTAAACGATAAACGTTTAGCGATTTGGTCAACCACGTTTGGTCATATCGTAAAAAAGGGTCACAAGTCTAACTTAACCTAACCAACTCTGTCAGATCTGTGATAAAGAGTGTACTTTGGGTTGCCCCCCTTCCCCCCGCTTTAAAAAATACATGATAATTATAAAAATCTCGTTGTTTCACCCAAATTTTTGATATGCTAAGAGATAAAATAATATGCTAATATGGCAACACTGGCGCTTACAGCGCCTCTACCAGTAGTCAATGAAATAATTCCACGATATGACTGTTTCATGAAATAGCAGTCTAGCTGGCTCTATCGTCGAACGATTTCTTATCATTGATCTGGCCTGGGCACATTATGATATGGCCAATAGACAGTGAACATTTCATGAAATGGGCAAATTCTACGATGTGGCCACGACAGATATACCACATCAAAATATGGACTAGGATATAATCGAGGATCCTTTTAAGAGTGATCAACCTATGGGTCGGTCACTCTATAAACTCTTTATTGTGTTATTTTACTCATAAAAAAGCAAAAGGAAATGCATTTTTCTTGCAATTTTCCACTCAATATTCCCTCATTATTGCTCAATATACTCCATGGGGTACCATGGAACGTAACGATATGGTGGGTGATGCAGCCACACTGTTGCACAAGGTCGACCCGGGGAGCATTCCATCGCTCCCCAAAAGCTGGGGCCAATGTCATGAGCAGTTAGCCCGAACAGGCAGGGAAGGGGCCGCATACTTCTGCGCTACCTGTACCCTTCCAAATTGCTGCCCGCTGGTGACACATGGGTGGTTAGGGGTATAAAGAGAGGTAGGGCATAGCGAATCTTCGGTCGAATTGAGCTGCCCGTCCGGGGAAGGACCTCCACCCTATAGAATACCGCAGCCAAATGACCTCCGGGTCGTGTTTCTGCCGGTGAGTAGGGTTTCCGGAGCTCGTGGGGGGTTGGGGTTGGGCCGGCATGGCGGTGGCTACTGACAGGTAACTGACCAGTTACTTGCCCGTTTTCACAGCGACTTGGCTTCTCTTTCGCTTTCCATCAGTCGAGCCAATATAAAAAAAAACCCTTTCTTTGGATTACTGGGAGATGGGAGTCCCACAGACCACGACTCTTCCCGAAACAGGATGAAGGAGTCTTACGCGTCTAAAAAAGCTAGTTATTGCAACTCACTTGGGGTGCTGATCGAACATGATGGGCAGGAACTCGTCGACGGGCAGCACGTTGTCCAGCGGCTTGGCAGCCAGCAGCTTGCGCGCGCCCGTCGCGGTGAGCAGGTACGCCAGCGTCCAGTACGAGTAGAGAGGGCGCGTGGTGTGCGGAGTGGCCGCCTCCTCCGACCCGTCCAGGAGGATCTTGCGCCCGAGGTAGCTGGGGATCGTGGTGTAACGCATTATTACCCAAATGGCTCAGGAGGATCTTGAGTCCGAGGTGAATGCGGAACGGAATATAAAATAAGACATGCCACGCTGGGCCACACCTAGCCCCAAACTAAACCGAAGCTTGTACTATGGGTACTAGACAACTGATAAACTTACTTATATAGGTACTTTTTTTGTAAATAAATACATATTATACATAGAACACCCAGACCAATACAAACAGACATGTTCATGAACACAAATGTTTGTACTGTGCGGGAATCGAACCCACGGCCCTTGGCTCAGACGGCAGAGGTCACTACCAAACCAAATGAGCACCGAGTAAAATAAAAACTGCTTAGGTTTCCTATTGCATTGTTACCAACCAACGCAATAGGAAATCCACAGAACGTCGATTTTCGGTTTAGTTTGGATTGGACATCCGTCGGGCTCACTCGTCTTCTTGTACGAGTAAATATCAATATTCAATAAATAAATAAATTATAGTTGTTCTGATAGCCATAACACAAGTGCTTAATCTACTTACTTTGGGATCGGAGCAATGTATGTGATGTTGTATGATATTTATTATTTACTTATTTAAAAAAAAAAGATTTATTAAATAAATAAATAATAAATTAGGGCAAACATCTGGAGGATATCACCCATAATAGCCACGCTGAGCAGGCAGTTTGGCGATCGCAGGGCGTAGTTTCTGGCTCCAGCGACGCTGCTGTCCGTCATCGGTCTGTGATACTGCGGCCTCACAGGTGTTTCGCCGAAGTGATCACCAGCCAAGCGGATAAGACAACAATACTCAAGTCTGTAGAAGGCAGAAGTAGCCTATTTCAGAATACATCAGCACTCACACAAGATCCCAATCTTCATTCTTGATCTCGTTGAGCAGCGTGAAGAACCGGTGCCGGAAGTACGGCACGAAGTGGATGTCGTCCTCCAACACCAGGGCGGTATCGTAATTCTTCTCAGCTATCTAGAAAGAAACGAAACAAAATCTACTGCATAATGCAAAAAACATAACATTGACAACTCATCAAACGACAATGAAAAATTTTATTTCATCATCAGCCTGGAAACATCCCAGGGATGCAAGGGCGCGACCCATCATCTTTTCGCTCCAAGCTAACCTCACCTGCCCGTGGTGCATCCTGCCGAATAACAAACGAGGCGCTGGCAACCGACTGGTGGCGGTATAACCATCACAATTGAAGGGGTAGCTAAATACCACAGGCCGATGATGAGCAGCAGCGTCATCGGAGCAAGAAGCTACGCCCTGCGATCGCCAACCCGCCTGCCCAGCGAGGCGATTATGGGTATATCCCCCAGAAGTTTGCCCTAGGCGGCGAACAACTGGAGAGGTCTATGTCCACGATACATTAGTAAATACATGAATCTATTTTTCATGCATATTCCCTATTATGCACCAATTTGAAAATTTCTTTTTTTGTTCGAAAGGGTGTATTTCGGAGATGGTCCCATTTTCACCATATTGAAGTAGGTATTTTTTTTTGCTGAAAAATGCTGTTATGTTATTGTACCCAGGTAAACACTGTTTCCCTTTTCCTGATATTCCCATAGCTGTCACCTATGGGATGAGATGGGGTAGTATTCTAAATCCGAAAGTTTAGTTGAGTTTAGGTTTTATTTATAATATGTAACTTATCTGTAAAACAAAGATCCGAAAGCCACCCTCCTTTTATTCGAATCGTGTAACTATACAATTTTTCATTTACCAAACACATACACAAGATTTTTATTCAACATCATAAAAATACACTTACCTCCTTCCAAATGTTGTAATGACTCAGGAAGCAGCCCAGCTCGCCTGCCTTCATGGGGCTGAAATGTTATCTTGTTTAGTATTATAGGTATAACCTCAAATTGAAGTTACATAATTATTATGGGGAAAAATAACTATTCCACGCGGACGAAGTCGCGAGCACAGCTATAGTTCATTCGCGTTAAGAAAACGCTAGAAATTTAATTTCTTGCGTTTTGATTGGCTAGTGGCCTGTCAGTGACCTGTCAGTCACTATTTTCTTAACGCGAATGAACTATAGCTGTGCTCGCGACTTCGTCCGCGTGGAATAGTTATTTTACCCCGTTTTTTTTTTACATTTTCCATTATTTCTTCGCTCCTAATAGTTGCAGCGTGATGTTATATAGCCTAAAGCCTTCCTTAATAAATGGTCTATTCAATACAAAAAGAATTTTTCAATTCGGACCAGTAGTTCCTGAGATTAGCGCGTTCAAACAAACAAACTCTTCAGCTTTATAATATTAGTTAAGATTTAAATTGATATTTAACATCTATTTCTCTTTTTTTATCTAGTACTTAAATACAATTAACAATAATATAAATAAACTCAAACTAAGATGTCCCTTGTACTATCAGTATCATATTATTGATCAACCATTAAAAGATAGGTCCTTCGTTGATCAATAATAATGTAATCCTTTCTCCTTTTAAGCAGGAAAAGAACCTAAGTCTTTTTTTTATATTGGTTCAGCATAGTGGCTTCCTTTTGCCTGATGGAAAGCTGAAAGGAAGCCCAAGTCGCTGTGGCAACAGATAGGCAAAAGTTTCCTGCCAACAGCCACCACCGTGTTGGCGAATAAGACGCTTCGCTTAAACGATTAATGCGTCGGCAACAAATTTCAACACATCGTCTACGTACCGTTTGTGGAAAGGGTCTTCGTACCCCGGCATGAGGTTGATTTTGAGCTTGCTCAGGTCCCCCATGTCCAAGTCCCTGGAATATGGAGCACCCTCGTTAAAAGGCGTCAGACAGTGAGCGAAGTCTTAAGAATAGGGTCCTTTGGGTACAGAACCGTAAAAACAACCACTATTAATTCAAGCCAGCATAAGGGTGCTTACATAAAGATACAGGTTTCCGGTACAGAAAAATCTGTGCGGGTCGCTACCGACCGTTGCAGGCATAATATTTGCCCTACGTAGCTTCGAACGCCGTTGTTGCGAAGTTCACTGTTTCGAATTTTTTTCGACTGCCTCATTCGTTCGAAAGCGGACTCGAATGATGTAGGCGCGAAAGACGCTGATTCGAAAAACATCTAAGTACAGATTATATAAGTACAGATACAAGTGAGATACAAGTATATAAGTACAGATCTATACTCTATCTTCTATACATATAATAAAAATGTACGACTCGCGACTCGCGCTGTCTGTACATGGAAGATATATGTGAAAAAATATTATGGGAGGCCTTTATTAATGCAATAGTACCCAAAACAATGAATTTTGGAATTTTTGTCTGTTTGTCTGTATGTTTGTGCACGCTAATCTCAGAAGCCGCGTATCCGATTAAGATGCGGTATTCACCTGCTTCTTTATGCGTCTAAGCGAGTTGACCCTGCACCGGTCTGTACCGAGCTGCACAGATTTGTCTGTACCTGAAACCTGTTCCTTTATGTAAGCACCGTAAGTCAGGAGTGTGCTCACCTGCCGTCGACGGCGGGTGTACAGCTTGACGGCCAAGCCAAGCTCCTGGAAGCTCTTCATCATCAGCTCGCGTCGCTCGCGCCTCCGCTCCAGGTTGATCATGTACACCTCGTCGCAGCCGTACTTCCACGGCTCCGGGTAATCCACGAACCTGATGTGGAGAAAAGGGTTCATTGGTAGCCTAGCACTTGCGTATTTGGTTTTTTTAATAGTGGCATAGAATAGTAACTTCCCTTGAATAGAGCCTGTACATAGGTATATTATTAGTTTTTATTAATTTAACGTAAAGTAGGGGGTAGTAGTCATAGTAGTCATAACGTAGGGATGTATGGGAACGACCCATCATCTTTTCGCTCCAAGCAACCTCACCTGCCCGTGGTGCATCCTGCGAATAACAAACGAGGCGCTGGCAACCGACTGGTCGCCACCAGTACCGCCGTATAACCATCACAATTGAAGGACATCACACAGACCGATGACGGGCAGCAGCGTCACCGGAGCGAGAAGCTACGCCCTGCGATCGCCAACCCGTCTGTCCAGCGTGGCGATTGGGTATATCCTCCAGATGTTTGCCCTAAGCGGCGAACAACTGGAGAGGCCTATGTCCAGCAGTGGACTGCATCCAGCAGTAGGCTGATGATGATGATGAAAGTAGTCAAAATATAGGTATTGTAATAAACAGTGAAAACAAAATCAGAATTGGCTGAAAAAAGGACGAGATGCTGTTATATAAAGAAAATATATCTCTCTCACAAAAAAGAAGTATAATGTTGTGTGCATTATGTAAGGTATTAGCCGGATTTCTGTCTATGAAATTAACAACTTAAACTTCGTAACTCGATGAACAAAAGATATTTAAATAGTTCTTTTTTGTAATTGAAAGTCGATCGATTGATGGCTCTCTTAGATCTTATTTTGTCTTGGAAATTTTGTTTATGCATTAGTTATCTTCATGGCGCTTCCGGGGGGACTCGGCGTGGTGTATGGGACTCACACCTCCTAGAATGGGAGGACCATTAAACCCCCCATGTCGCAAGTGGGCAGCAACTTGCAGGGACTCGGGTATAGAAGCATAAGTCCCTGCCTCTAGGCCCCTGCCTACCCGCACCCCTGTGCGGCCGTACTTATGCTTCTTCTGCTGTACTTGTGCTTCTTCTGCTGTACTTATGCTTCTGCTGTACTTATGCTTCTTCTGCTGCACTTATGCTTCTTCTTTTTTTTTTATAGTGGCTCGGCATAATGGCTTCCCTACGCCTGATGGAAAGCGAAAGAGAAGCCCAAGTCGCTGTGACAACGGGCAAGTAACTGACTTACCTGTCAGTTGCCACCGCCATGCCGGCCCAACCCTAACCCCCCACGAGCTCCGGAAACCCTACTCACCGGCAGAAAACACAACCCAGAGGTCATTTGACTGCGGTATTCTATAAGGTGGAGGTCCTTCCCCGGACGGGCGGCTCAATTCGAGCGAAGATTCGCTATGCCCTACCTCTCTTCTGCTGTACTTATGCTTCTTCTACTGTACTTATGCTTCTTTTGCTGTACTTATGCTTCATCTGTTGTACTTATTCTACCAACCTGGCCAAGGTAGACCTAGGCCAGGTTGGCAGATGACAAGCAGCCAGCACTCCTGGGCCGTCAGGGCGCACGTACTCACTTGGCCAGCTCCGGCAGCAGCGGCAGCGGCGTGTGGCGGCCGAGCGCGTCCAGCTTCACGTTGAGCAGCTGCTCGGCGTCGTCGGCCAGCGCGGCGCCGTCCTCCAGCGGGACCGGCACGAACCCGAACAGCTCATCGTTGCAGATGTGCAGAGGTATGCCTGCAAGCGGACAGCGGTCACGTCACACCACTCGCTCCAAGCCACCCACCCTCACCTACCCGTGGTGCATCCTGACGAATGACATACGTGGCGCTGGCAACCGACTGGTGGCGGTGTAACCATCACAATTGAAGGCGTAGCTAAATGCCATAGACTGATGATGGGCAAGCTTCAAATATGCTTTATTGCAAAAATTACGATATTATTACTTGTATAGCCATTAAATCATTATTGAATTGACTGAAATTAAGAATTGAAATCATTACTTCATAAAACCCCGTCACATGGTCTGATCACGAAGTAGCAACGTGATGTACTTATGTAATGGAAATAAAACTGCAAAAATCAAAGCGAGAAACTGCATAATACTATTTAAATCATATCACAAATTGTAGCAGAAAATAAAGTAACAAAAGATTGCGCGTTGTCCTCAATCGAGCACTAGAAAAATAATATACCTATATATTCGGATCGGATAACGGAAAGATCGTTCAGCCAACAGCTGGTATAAATCTATAGATGCTAGCACAAAAAGGTTGTCTGGTAGAGAATGCTAATAGCACTAAGTTCTCCTTTCGTACCATTCTGTGCAGTAAATAAATAAATTGTATCTGCCCGATTCACCACACTATTTAGCTGTGACAGCTGGTGCTTTATTTATTATTAGCTGTGCCCGCGGCTTCGCTCGCGATCCCCCCATTAGGGAATTGGGGGTTTAGAAAGGGGCAAAAGTTACTCTAGCCTATGTTATTCTCCATCCCTTCAACTATCTCCACTTAAAAAATCACGTCAATTCGTCGCTCCGTTTTGGCGTGCAAGAAAGACAAACATACAGACAGACACACTTATATATGGATTATTATTATATTGTTTATTGTGCGAGGCAGAAACCAGTGGAACAAACTGATTATGTTTTGGTTCTTGAACACAGGAGATGGGTGAACGATATCAAGAAAGTTGCTGGCGCAACGTAGATCAGATTGGCCACAGATAGAGAAGTTTTGAAAAAATTGGAGGAGGACTATGCTATAAATGACATTATATGACCATTATCTTGCAGCAATCTTAACAGATCATAAAAATAATAATATTATTTATTATAACTCACCGTTCTCCTTAGCCGTGACAGCGAACACGATGATGTCGTCGGTGGGCCCAGGGTACTGCGGCGCGGGCCGGTACGCGAGCCCGTCGGCGGCGGCGCGGCGCAGCGCCAGCAGCAGCGCCGAGTGCACCATCGGCACGGCGAAGCACCCGCGCCGCGAGCGGCTCTGGATCGGCCGGTAGTCCTCCGTGCGCTCGTAGTAGAACTTGTCCGTCATGCCGCACCTGACGCAACGACGGATAAATAACACAACACATGCCACGCTTGTGATGTAAGGGACCCATCAGTAGAAGATTTCCTCAACGACGACATCTCCTGGACTGCTGCTTCGTAGTAAACTTTGTTGCATTGTAAGACTCAACTTTTATTTTGCATTGTTTAACTTTAAAATATTTAAAAATATTGTAATACCAAAACATGTAACAATTGGCGATTTAAAAAGAGTAACTATCGAGGTATTTGCCGTTTCTTCTCGGTAGAAATCTACTTTCCGAACACGGCAGTAGCTTCTTTTAAATTGCTTTTATTCAGATTTTTACATTACTTTTTACATTTGTACATTATTTTTTATTTGACGATTCATAAGTGCTTATTTTAAGTCTATGTGAATAAAGGTATTTTGAATTTTTTTTTAATAATATTTTCGCTCCGAGCCAACCTCACCTGCCCGTGGTCCATCCAGCCGAACAACAAACGAGGCGCTGGCAACCGACTGGTGGCGGTATAAATACGTAGCTAAATACTACCACAGACAGATGACGGGCAGCAGCGTCACCGGAGCGAGAAGCTACGCCCTGCGAACGCCAACCCGCCTGCCCAGCGTGGCGATTATGGGTATATCCTCCAGATGTTTGCCCTAAATGGCGAACAACTGGAGAGGCCTATGACCAGCAGTGGACAGTAATAGGCTGATGATGATAATATGTGTTAAATACGTCACTAAATTTCGCGTGAAATTTTGTAAGTTACAAAAATAACATCCATCCAAACAAACTTCCACATTAGTTTCAATCAGATGTTTTCACCAAATGTGTAAGGAAAAGTGTTTTGAATCAAACATGTGTTACATATTAAGCCAAATGAGGACATAACCAGAAAACAGTGAAAATGAACTTATAATAATTGTAGTAATTATTGTTTTGGTGGTCTTAAGTCCCAAGTTTAGGCTTGCCCTGCTTATGTACCAGATGATGACTGGGGGCGCCTCCCAAAACATTCAGACACGAAACAATTTACAAAAGTACATATCCTTAGTAGACCCAAATGGAAACTGAAGTGAAAACCCTCAGATCATTCACTTTTTACGCATAACGCTTTATTCATTGCGCCACAGAGGTCATCAAAAAGATGCATGCATATTAGATTCGACATTGTCAGTTATTATGAGTAATAGTTTGAACACAAGACTGCTTAAAAATCGGCGACCAATAGGCTATTATGGCTATAAATTGTAATTAGACCGTCTTTAGCTTATTCAAAAACAAAAGACATATTATTCCTTCTTTCACTCAAATAAACAATGGCAAAGATACAACGCATCAAAAGTTAGGAGTGGGAGTCTTTGACGTCACTCGCTCCCTTAAAAAGGCCTCACCGAGTGACGTCACGCGTAATTTTCACGGGCTATAACTTTGTAATTTTTAGTCTAATTTACAAATGAAAAAAACACGTGTCTTTTATTTTGCTGAATACGCTAAAATACACATTTTTAGCCATGATAGCCTATTATAGAAAACGACCAAAACTAAAAAGCGATAAATAACGTAAGTAATTCTATCCTTATTACATAATTATTTAAATATTACAATTATCACTTATTTTTGAAGTCGGTGCCAGCCTCTCGGTACCTAACGTAGACTGTTATTGTAGGTATGACGCGCGCGGCCGGCAAATCCACACGACAATATACGTACATTTATTTGTTTGACTGGCAGCGACTTCAAAAATAAGTGATAATTGTAATATTTAAATAATTATGTAATAAGGATAGAATTACTTACGTTATTTATCGCTTTTTAGTTTTGGTCGTTTGTGTTTTTTTTTGAAGTCGGTTTAATTTTTTTTTTAAAAATAATTTTATTTCTCTATTTTTAGTTGCGTTAATGTGCTGTGACCTTGAATAAAGGCTAATTAATGTCCTTAAGAGTTTTACTTAGGAATGAAAAATTTTGCTTTAAGTCAAGTGAAGATTTTGCGATCTAGAATCAAGCATATCACTTACCAAATCACCTGCCCTATTAGCCCTGCATAAGTACATACTACTACCTAGTTTAATATCGACCAATGTCAGTACTGTCCCCTAACTCCTAACCGTTAAGGAGTTCTGTGGCTTCATCATCAGCACCAGATGTTGACGCCCGGAAGCATATACCTGAGTAAAATATGATTACGTAACAAAAACACCATATGAGCATACAATTTTCGGTTGTTGCCCTCAATTTCTCCAAGATCCCATCATCAGATCCTGACTTGGTGATAATGGGACCACCTCGGAAGTGTCCTCTATCGAATTGTCGAAAAATTTTTGAAATCCATCCATAATTGACGGAAATATCGGTGAACATACATAAAAAAAAAAAAAATATTATACATACAGACGAATTGAGAACCTCCTCCTTTTTTCGAAGTCGGTTAAAAATGGACAGCATTAACAAACACAGAACACAAAGTAAGTTAATAAAACGAGATGAGTTAGAGATGAACTTACCATGGCGTGCGTCTAATGATAATATTATTGACAGCAAAGCTTTAGTATTCGCAAATGATATAAGCGGAACCATTCGGCATGCCGTAGCGAACGCTAACCAGAAGTTGGAGTAGAGTCCGTCGGATATGAGCATCGGAGCCACTACAGGCAGGTCCTTCTCCACGAGGATCTTCAACGTGTCCTTGTTTGTTAAGAAGACATCAGCATCGAGCATCTGTGGAACAAAACAATCAATAAATCTTTATTTGTACATTAAAAAAATCTTCTTAGATAGACATCTGTGACAATTTGTATTCGTTATGCACGAAATCATTAATAAAGAATACAAACAGGCCCCTCTTTCCCACTGGGCACTATGGGCACATGCCCGGGCCCCCTAGTTCCTGCCAGATTACCAAATGATATTTAGGTCATAGGGGCCCCATGATCCTAATGTGCCCAGGACCTCAAATAGTTTAAAGACGTTCCTGAATACAAATCACCCCCCTTTGTCATTTTGTGGGTGTCATAAATGTAAACTAAGAGATCTGTTGATATTTTATCTGGTATGGATCTGGCTGCGATATTCGGCAAAACAGCTGTGTTTAAGGTCTGACAATTGATTTGGTTTTAGTTTTCCATTGGATTGAGACTTGACATCCAGCCGACCTGATTGCCATGAAACAGATAAAACAAAGAAAAAAGTTTCCCCAAAGGTGTTGACTTTTTGCCAAGTCGGGATTTTGGAACTATTTGAGCGGAAAAAGCGGGATACTTTCGTTGAAAGCGGGACTATTGAAATCAGTGCGGGGAGGTCCTATCCCCAGGACTGAGCCTGTCACATTTCACCTAGAACATTTAATTTTAATAAAAATATCGGGACGTTCCCGTCTGGCAACGCTAGTACATACACAATACTTAGTTTGTGATCGGAGTAGACTATGTGACGTCGTCCGATGTTTATTTATTTGTAATACTAACAAACAGGAAGTCCGCCCACAGCCGGCGGGCGTACTCCAGCGCGCTCTGGCGCAGCTGCATGACGTGCTCGAAGTGCCTCGTGCTCCACTGCGTGGGCCCGTCCTCGTCGGCGTGCAGCGGCCCGCTGCTGCTGTTGGTGGTCAGCCGCACGCCGTTGTACTCCGCGGCGTGCCGCTCCACCCACTCCTCAAGTATCTGGTCGCTGTTGTCCTCATTGAAGTCACTGTGGATCCTGTTGAAATTAAATTCTTATTGCTTTTTTAAGTAAGAATGAGCTCCCAGCCGCGGTGTTTCCTGATCGCTACGACTTGTCCTTCTTCAAACGTGGTCTAAAGAGAATTCTTTCCTCACAGTAGGCAGAGGCTAAGCTGTGCCCCTGGCATTGCAGAGTCTATGAGCGGCGGTGACCGTTTAACATCAGATGGGCCGCTTGCTCGTCTGCCACCCATAGCAATAAAAAAAAAAGTAATGCTAGGCATTTTTACGAGTCCCAATTCTGTGAATTATGAATGAAAATTGACAAAGTAATCCATAAGAACTACCCGAACGAATTGGTTGTGGGACTGCTAAAGAAAGGAGAGCTTCGGAGGTTGAAGAGGAGAAGAAGTCTGACTTTTGTTAGAAATACAAAAAAAGTGTAGTGAGGATTGGCCAGGCCGGGTCACACACACATTAAATCTTAAATACTCAAAGTATTGCTGAATGCACCTACTGTTACAGATTGTGAAAAATAAAATAAAAACAATTCATAAGAAAATTACAATACAACTTGGTGAAATCTCCACAGTAACTGTACATGCAAAAGGGTCCACATTATAAAAAAAACAACATATAACTCAAGAGATAAATCTTGATAGTGAATTTCTTGTAAAGTAAACTTCTCAAGTAATGACAAGTAGGTATATAGAAAGTTGCCGAACATCCAATACACACTTAAAGTTTCTACAATACAGTACCCTCCAACAAATTGTTAACAAGTTAAGGCAAGACTTGAAAGTAACTTCCTACTTACCTACTTCAACATGTTGTATTTCAAAATAGGCAACATTTAATGTTCGATTTACTATGTGGTCTATATCTTTGATCTAAAAATGATTAGTTTTATGAGCTACAGCACATACACATATTGTGATTGTTCATATCCATTTTCTTTTTATGACTATATATTAACTAATGTACTTATTTGAGATGCTTATTATATACTCGTAATGTAATTATTCTAATTCTTAATCTTGTAAGTGTGTTGGATGTTTATCTGTTAGCTTGTAAGAAATACTGAATAAATGAATTATGAATGTGTAAGTTTTACAAAATAGCCATACACCTTAATAATGATAAAAGATTAAAGATATAAATGTTATAATAAAAATAATTTTGCTGAAGTTACTAATACTTTGACTTCCAACTCTCCCAATAAGAATCAAAGCTGCATTATTTACATGCTGTGCTCACAGTTTGTAATACTAAGCTGAACTGCGTTACAGCTGGCACGGCCAAACATTAATTTCTTTAGATCATAATTAAATTTCACCAAAACTCAGGTTCAAGCCTGTCCTGCCTTTCAATTACAAATCCATGGATGCCTGCTCCTCTTTTCTACAATACCATCAAGTGTAAAGGACTCACTATGATTTTTTTTTTTATAGTGGCTTGACATAATGGCTTCCCTACGCCTGATGGAAAGCGAAAGAGAAGCCCAAGTCGCTGTGACAACAGGCAAGTAACTGGTCAGTTACCTGTCAGTTGCCACCGCCATGCCGGCCCAACTCTAACCCCCCACGAGCTCCGGAAACCCTACTCACCGGCAGAAACACGACCCAGAGGTCATTTGACTGAGGTATTCTATAGGGTGGAGGTCCTTTCCCGGACGGGCGGCTCAATTCGAGCGAAGATTCGCTATGCCCTACCTCTCTTAGGTATAGGATATTTATTTATTTATTTAAATAAATATCCTATATTACTCAGCAAAAGTTAAAGATCCCGACTTTAACCAAATGTGGAAACGCTGATTACAACCATGGGAAATTGGTTACTAGTGAAAAATAAATAAACATCGCGCAGCGTCGTATGCACACGAAATAAATATATGGGGCATTTCCATTTGATACCCAAAGTAACACATAATGATACTCATTAGTTACGAAAGTTCACACTAACTAGGTACCTACATAAAATAAAAACATGATAGGAACGCCAGCTTGGTCGTAAAGGGAGAAAATGAGGTCACCTAAATCATAGTCTCGCCAGCATCATTACATCTAGTATATTCGACCAAATGGAGGTCTCGCAAAGCGCCTATGAATATAATGTACTCACCATAAGTAAATCCGATCCTTTGGATAGTTTAATTCGTATAAACACGACAGGAAATAAGGTAATGTGTGGAATTTATTTCTTACAAGAATTGCAATACCAACAGTCGGCATTTTGAAGACGCTCTCGACATCTTCATCTCCACGCGACACTGATAGATACAGTATGTAAATAAAAACGTAAAGAATTTTAACACGCTCCATGTTTTAATTTAAAATAAGTAGATACAGTAGGTATTTTGAATTTTGTTGATATTTTTTGTAGCTAACCCACCGCTTCAAAATAATAAGATCAACTGTTGTGGGAAACGTCAAACGGTCAAACACTTGCGGCTTTTTAAAAAATGTATTTACGGCATGGGATTCTTTCAATACAGTCAACTCTTTCGGTCTCTACGAAACGTGTTCCATTTCAGTATTTTTTACTACTACACCCGCGGAAATAAATAAAAATCCGTGGACCATGATTTTAAAATCGACTTAGATAATGTCGTTAATTAAAATACGATACAT
The DNA here is from genome assembly GCA_031163375.1 of Conogethes punctiferalis. NCBI lineage: Eukaryota > Metazoa > Arthropoda > Insecta > Lepidoptera > Crambidae > Conogethes > Conogethes punctiferalis. The sequence continues at coordinate 256,477 of JAVAXP010000034.1, read as the reverse complement.
TAAAAGCGAAATTTAAACTTGGTACTCTCTGGTCGTCCTGCGAGCTCGCGACTGGGTTGCTTGTTGGTTCTCACAGCGTGATTCAAGATAAGGAAGGACATTGTTTCCATTGATTGAGGACACACAAAGGATGAGCATAGAACTCATTCGATGTAAAATTATAAAATAAATTAAATAAGACGCGCCTCCAATCTGAAATAACTTTATTATAACAATTTCAATAATATACCTACTATTCCTTAATAATGGAATGATAAATACAATACATCACAATATGAAGACAATACTGGTCTATCAATAGTTATCCTATTTATAACACACATCCATATTTAACGACATTTATTTAGGCATACCTACATATTTGGCACATTTTGAACAGGAATATAGCGCAAAGTAAAGAAGTCACTATCTTTTTCTTATATTAATACATACAGCTAGGAGTAAATATTACTATATCTAAATGAGACTAGACTTAGAATACAGACAAATACAAAAAACAAATCAATTAATAACAAACAAATTATATCATGTTTAGTTTGTTCACAAAATAGAATACAAATCTTTGGTAACGCCATTGAAGACTTATCACTATAATATTATGACAAAATATCTGTTAAAATAGGAACATCGGTAAACATAGTCCTTAGCGATTCTACTTACGCGTATTTGTCGCTTACATTGACAAATAAAATCCTACAAGAATTTCCATTGACATTTTTATTGGAAATTTCATTTGACACAAAAAATGACAAATTATATTATTCAAACTGAATTCACATATAATCACCTATTCAAGTGATAATGATGACGATTTTTGGGGGTAGCTGAACACATGATTGATTTAAAATATTTTATAGCTTCAGTTTTAATGAGATAAACGATGATAATGGGTTTTCTTTCATTTATAAAATTGTCTAAAATACGAATAAGTAGTATGTAAAGGTGCCACTTAAATCTTTTTGAGAAAAGTAACATCTGTCATCAGTTATTTTGTTAAAACTGTCCTTTATTCACTCTACATTGGCAGAATGGCATTAACACAAAATGGGTTTATGTTCAGTTGTACAGACAGCCTACCTACATATTAACATCCTTTCAGTCAAATTTCTCGAAACAGTTTGCAACTTCTTCTGGAGTCAATGGCGCCTTGTAAAAATGTACTTGGTCATTATGCTATAAAAAGATTTCCATGGATTTTAATGAGTGATGTGAACATTCTCAACTCTATGCTGACTCACATGACTATCCCATTGGAAGCCCATGGTAAATTCATTGGAATTTTATTAAATGTGGAATAATATAAATACGTACTAATGTTGGGAGTTTGGATTATCCACTGACTGGGGGATCCTTACGGCTAAGGTCTCCGCTGACCCTGTAGTTACGCCACTGCTTACTCATCAACATGGATAAGGGTAGTGTTCTCAATGTAGATGGTGTCCGTGTGCCGGACCTCTGAGGGCGGCAGACAGAAGGGCGGGGGGTGGGACCAGAAACCGTTCTCGGTGCAGACGATGGAGGACTCGCCCAGCATTTGCAGCGAGTCGTCACACGCGTATATCATGAGGTCGCCGACGGTGTACTTGCCGTGCTTCGACGAGGGGGGCGTGAGAAGGCGACCGTTTTCCGGCACTAGGGGGTCCGGGCAGTAGATTGCTAGAAGCAGAGAGAAACAAATTATTTGTAGTGGCCGGTCCTGTTATAAAATAAATAAATAAATCAGTTTATTGCTCAAGACATTACAAACACATTACACATTACAGAACAAGCGAAATAACATTAATTACATAAATACACGTTGACAGCTAACAAAAAAAAAATCCATGAGCAAAAGGATGTGACTCAGCTTGTGCTGACGTAGGACCGAGATCCTGCGAAGCGCTGGTTTTCAGTCACACCTTCATCTCTCTTCACAGGTGAGAGGCAAAAATGCCAATGTGGGGACAACTGGTTGGGATGTAAGAGGGCGAGATAGGTCTTTTCGCTCTGGGTCTGTGAACCGAATCTGGTGGCGGTATAATCATCACCATTGAAGGTGTAGCTAAATACCACAGGTCGATGACGAGCAGCAGCGTCACCTGACGGTTATGCCAGTCCGTTGCTCGTTTGTTATCCGGTATGATGTACCACAGGCATGCGACGGTGGCTCGGTGCGAAAAGATGATAGGTCACTTTTTTTTTATTTTCGAATAGGGTAGCGTTTGACCCTAACTTTTTAAAATCCCGTGCATGGTGCTGGTGCACCCTACCCTGTATATTAGGAGAGGTAGGGAATCTTCGCTCGAATTTACTTGCCTGTTGGCACAGCGACATGGGCTTGTCTGTCGCTTTCCATCAGGCGTTGTGAAGCCGTTATGTCGAGATACCATAAAAAAAAAAACAAAAGATATATATACGACGCTGACTGTGTTTGGCTTCGCGGGGTGTACTCACGGGTGCAGAGCGGCGTGTCCCCCGACCAGGCGCCGTCGTGGTCGCACTCCAGGCCGGGCGGGCCCACCAGCCGGTAGCCCCACGCGCACGCGAACACGGCGCGCCCGCCCGCGGACGAGTTGTACTCCACCACGCTCAGGTGCGGCCCCAGCGCTCGCAGAGAGGGACATGAGGTCTCCACGCATGTCGGTGCTACGGACGACCATCGGCCTGTTACAAGAATTTTATTTAAAAAATAAGAATCTGTAAGTAGGCTATTAGACAATTTTTTTGGCTTGCTATCGATAGACGTCATTAAAATCATCATCTTCATCATCATCAGCCTATTACAGTCCACTGACGGACATAGGCCTCTCCAGTTGTTCGCCACTTAGAGCAAACATCTGGAGGATATACCCATAATCGCCACGCTGGGAAGGCGGGTTGGCGATCGCAGGGCGTAGCTTCTTGCTCCGGTGACGCTGCTGCCCGTCACCGGTCTTTAGTATTTGGCTCCGCCTTCAATTGTGATGATTATACCGCCACCAGTCGGTTGCCAGCGCCTCGTTTGGCAGGAAGCACCACGGGCAGGTGAGGTTGGCTTGGAGCGAAAAGATGATAGGCCCTTACATCCCCATTATTAAAATAATATTGAAGAAAAAATTTGTTCGTTAGCATTAATTGTCTCCGCATTCTCACCATGTTCATTCAACTAACAAGATATAGACGAGTCTAAAAACGCATCGCACAAAAACTGGCCAGTGTCTTTTACGCCTTAATTTGGTTTCGAACTAAAAAACATAAGGCGTAAATTCTCTCATCACCACTTCATAGAACGACACAGACCGGTCGTTATAAAGATGCCTAGATGATTTTAACATTAATCTTTCATTTGACATTTCTAAATGACAGAATGTCACTTGAAAACACAATTTACACTGTCACTTCACAATTGATCATAACAATTGGCGATTTAAAAAGAGTAACTACCGAGTTTCTTGCCGTTACTTCTCGTAGAAATCTACTTTCCGAACACGGCGGTAGCTTCTTTTACATTGCTTTATTCACATTTTTACATTATTATTTACTTGACGATTAAGAGAGGTAGGGCATAGCGAATCTTCGCTCGAATAAGAGAGGTAGGGCATAGCGAATCTTCGCTCGAATTGAGCCGCCCGTCCGGGGAAGGACCTCCACCCTATAGAATACCGCAGTCAAATGACCTCTGGGTCGTGTTTCTGCCGGTGAGTAAGGTTTCCGGAGCTCGTGGGGGGTTAGGGTTGGGCCGGCATGGCGGTGGCAACTGACAAGTAACTGACCAGTTACTTGCCGTTGTCACAGCGACTTGGGCTTCTCTTTCGCTTTCCATCAGGCGTAGGGAAGCCATTATGTCGAGCCAGTATATAAAAAAAAAAAATGCTTATTTTAAGTCCATGTGAATAAAGGTATTTTCATTTGTATGGCTCACCGTCCCCATGCAGGTGAGTATGGCGGAGCCGTTGAGGTGGTAGCCGGGCTGGCAGCTGAAGTGCGCGGCGTGGCCGAGGCGCGAGCCCTGCGCGAACTGGCGCAGCCGCGTCGACGACACCTCGATGGGGGGGCACACTACACCTGGGAACCAACACACTTGTAAAGTATATTGTTACTGTGTTGGATCTAACACCAAAATGCAGGGGCGTAGCTACCGTCTAGTCTACTACTAGTAGCTACCGTCTAGTACTAGTCTGGAAACCTCAGGTGCACTAAAACTGCAAACTAATCACTTATGTGAATTAAGTATTACACAATCGACCACCGGTAGGGAAATATGCTGACGTAGGAGAGGCTTGCCCTCGTAACATACCTGTTCATCATCAGCCACTGCTGGACATAGACCTCTCCAGTTGTTCGCCACTTAGAGCAAACATCTGGAGGATATACCCATAATCGCCACGCTGGGCAGGCGGGTTGGCGATCGCAGGGCGTAGCTTCTCGCTCCGGTGACGCTGCTGCCCGTCACCGTCCTGTGGTACTAAGCTACGCCTGCAATCGTGATGGTCATACCGCCACCAGTCGGTTGCCAGCGCCTCGTTTGTTATTCGGCAGGATGCACCACGGGCAGGTGAGGTTGGCTTGGTGCGAAAAGATGATGGGTCGCTCCCTTACATCCCATACCTGTTAATGTTTGTATTTTGTGCAGTAGAGAATGTGGCAGTGTTTATCGCAGAGCTCAAGACTCACTAACAACTTTAATCTGCACGGTGTTGGTGTGTCCGGTGGGCGCGGCGCACGTGTACAGCCCGCTGTGCCGCGCAGACATCTTGGAGAGCGGCAGCCGGTAGTGCGTGTCCTTCTCGCCCTCGTCCAGGGACCACGCTGAGGGATGAAACATGCAACTGTTAAACGACTGGGGACAGGCCCCTCTTCCCCACTGGGCACTATGGGCACGTGCCCAGGGCCCCGCGATCGAATGGGGCCCCATTGTTCCTGCCAGATTACCAAATGATAACCGATATTTAGGAGAGGTTATAAGAGAGGTAGGGCATAGCGAATCTTCGCTCGAATTGAGCCGCCCGCCCGGGGAAGGACCTCCACCCTATAGAATACCGCAGTCAAATGACTTCTGGGTCGTGTTTCTGCCGGTGAGTAGGGTTTCCGGAGCTCGTGGGGGGTTAGGGTTGGGCCGGCATGGCGGTGGCAACTGACAGGTAACTGACCAGTTACTTGCCCGTTGTCACAGCGACTTGGGCTTCTCTTTCGCTTTCCATCAGGTGTAGGGAAGCCATTATGTCGAGCCACTATAAAAAAAAAAATTTAGGTACCTATTACCGAAAAAAAAATCAATTTTAAAAAATCTGATGATAATGACTTACAACAGCTACGCTTATTAGCTTTAGTTTGCCACATGCGCATAACTATACCTTGTACAACATAGCTTGAACTTTTTGACAAATGGATCAGTGATTGGAAAACAGAAAATATCTATTGGTGTAAAAAATATGTTGGCCAAATATGTGGCTGTATGTATGTTTTACGAGTAAACTATTCAAAATAAATTAATTCATTCATCTAATGTGCCCAGGGCGTCAAATAGTTTAAAGACAGCACTGGCTAGAGAACAAGGAGACATAGATGATAATGGATAATTTGTTTTTTTATGCAAGAGGCGGCAGACGAGCAAGTGTGATGCCGGATGGTAAGCAGTCGACACCGCCCATGGACACTTACAACTCTAATCGAATTTAGGGTCGCTGCCGGCCTTTTAAGCAATAGAGATAAAGGAGTGCTTTTTTTAATCTTAAAATCCCTGTATTATAAATCGATGACATACCCATAGTTTAAAAAGTATCAGTGTAAACAATCAGCAGAATCAAAATATATTTTGAGGTGGCGATTTGGTTGAACTTTTGGAAAAGAACTAAATAAGTATTTCGAAGAGATGTTTATTAAATAAAATGTGTGCAAAATATATTACTTGACAAATGAGCACTCGATAAAAATCAGACAACATCACATACATTGCCCCGATCCCAAAGTAAGTAGCTTAAATACAAATGTACACACCCATACCTACACGGAACCAACACAAATGTTTGTCCCGGGTAGGAATCGAACCCACCACCATTGGTTCAGAAGGCAGGAATATTAAAAAAAAAATTATACATACAGACGAATTGAGAACCTCCTCTTTTTTCGAAATCGGTTCAAAAGTATGTTATAATATATTTAAAGTGAGTTTCTTTTTGACGACCAAATGGTGTTGGACAAGTGTAGTGCTTTAGTCAATAACCATTCCTGATGTTAAGCTAGGCGCGCACTGGTGACTTTTTGTCACTGTGACAGTCGTTTCATCTCTTTTGCACTTTTAAAATGAGAAGAAGAGAGATACATGTCACGCGCGCCTAGGCTTTACGTAGTAACTATTTATTAATCTGTGGCTTAACTCTATAGGTAGTGCCTCGACTGACCAGCGTTGTGGTGTCCCAGGGCTTGGGTCCAGCTCCAGTCGGGGTCTCCCAGCGCGCGCGGGCTGACGCAGTCCAGGCGCACGCTGCTCTCGGGGTACACGTACAGCTCTCCCGAGGGAACCACCACGCCCGAACCGCTCACCACCGTGTACTGGATGGTGGGGGGCGCGTCGCCTGAGAGTCGGGAGTTTCCTTTTTTGGTGAATAGGTTAAAATGTGTCTCCCGACGGGATGTAAGGGAGCGGCCTTTCATCATTTCCCTCCAAGCCAACCCCATCTGCTCGTGGTGCCTCCTGCCGAATAACAAACGAGGCGCTGGCAACCGACTGGTGGCGGTATAACCATCACAATAAAAGGCGTAGCTTAATACACTAGACCGATGACGGGCAGCAGCGTCACCGGAGCGAGAAGCTATGTCCTGCGTTTGCCAACCCGCCTGCCCAGTGTGGCGATTATGGGTACATCCTCCAGGCGTTTGTCCTAAGTGGCGAACAATTGGAGAGGCCTATGTCCAGCAGTGGGCTGTAATAGGCTGGTGATGATGTGTCTCCCGACACTCTCCACAACGCTATCAGCCTATTGCAGCCCACGGCTGGACATAGGCCTCTCCAGCCGTTTGCCACTTTGGGTCAAAACCTGAAATGCTCCATGCAAACTTCATTTTAGAGAAGGGGGGTTAGAAAGGCGCAAAAAGTAGCCCATGTTACTCTCCATCCCTTCAACTATCTCCATTTAAAAAAACACGTCAATTTGTCGCTCCGTTTTGCCGTGAAAGAAAGACAAACATACAGACAGACAGACACACTTTCCCATTTATAATCATCATCCCCTTAGCGTTGTCCCGGTTTGTGCCCTGGCGGACCCTGGGCCCAGAGCCCAGGGTCCACTTTGACCATGATCCTAGATTTAGCGAGTCTGGTTATTACATTGAAGCGACTGCCATCTGACCTTCGTAACCCTCAGAAAGGGGAACCAGACAAATTTGGATCATGGTACTTTCCCATTTAAAATAAATAAAATAAAATAAAATAATTTATTTCTGCAAATAGATTTACAAGTAAATTCTTTTGCACGTCAAACTTTTTTTTTTCCCTACTAGCATTTATAATATGGATGGATAATTTTGGTGTTTGCTCAAAGTCATTCATTCATTTAATGAGGGACCGGGAAGTGACCTGTGAAGTTGGTGACGACCGTGGTGGGCACACACTCGGGCAGCTTAGGGCTCCACTCGCCGTTCTCGCAGCGCATCTGCCCGTCGCCTTTCAGCTTGTACAGCCCGAAGTGCCGGCAGCGCGCCACTATGGCGGACCCGTGGGGGAAATGCGTATCTTTCTGTGAAACAAAAACAACAGGCAAAAATATTTATGACTATAGACTTGAGTCAAGCACTTCAAGTAATCGGCATGTGGTATTTGCTTCGCCTTTCATCTTGAGGGTTATACCGCCACCAGTGGTTTGCCAGCGCCTCGTTTGTTATTCGGCTGGAAGCACCACGGACTGGTGAGGTTAGCTTGATGTGAAAAGATGATATGTCGCTCCCTTAAGTAAGAAAGCGTAAATCCTCAAATACAAATGATTCGGCCAATTGGTTCTATCGAGAAAAACCGGCCAAACACCCGACAGATCTTTTTCAACAGTAATTTGTATTACGATAAATACAACCCGCTATTGTTAAAGGAATGCACAAGTAACGAAATCAATTACTTTTCAGTTGCCTCCACCATGCCTGTACGATCTAATTCACCCTGGCCTCAGATTGTGAATGTTTAAGAACACAGATACTGTCAGAGCCCGTTCAAGATTTTTGCGGTTTTTTGCGTTCCGACTGACGGGTTATCTGTCCGGCGGCGGCCGCAAAACGACAGTCGATCGACCGCAAAACGCGGCCACGGTCACCGATAGTATGAACAGGGGTAGGGGTTTACCCGCCAAACCGCAATGTGAACGCCGCACCCAGGCCCCTCTTTCCCACTGGGCACTATGGGCACGTGCCCAGGGCCCCGTGATCGAATGGGGCCCCCTAGTTCCTGCCAGATTACCAACTGATAACTGATATTTAGGTCATAGGGGCCCCATGATCCTAATGTGCCCAGGGCCTCAAATAGTTTAAAGACGGCCCTGGCCGAACCCCTCTGCGCGGATAGTATGAACAGGGGTAGCGGGTTGAAGGCGTTTTCGCGGGTGGAAACCGCATGTTTGAACGAAGCTTGTTGACCTGTTGTACGACTCTGAATAATGAAATTAAAAGCAAAAGCGTCTCATGCGGTATCTGTCTGCAGGAGATTTGTGTCCCCAGCCAAGCTAAATAAATATGGTTCTAGTATTTACATCTATTGAAGAATTTTTGAAGGATATCGCCAGCAGCGGGTGTTCGTTGCGGTACAGACACTCGCGCAATATCGGCTGGAACCTGCCGTCTGAAATAGCAATCATATTAGTACACAGCTATAGGACATATAAATAACTAAAGACATGCCACACGGCACCATCTAACACCAAAGTAAGTTGAACTGTACACTTACGGCTTTATTCACAAACGTTACCACGCGAACGCACAGGTACCCAGCAACATAGAGAATTTTAGGCACTGTGCATGTCTCATAGTAATGTTTGTACAAATAAAGCCGTTAGTGAGAAAATATAGAAACTGAAATTGAAAAGTTGGTATTATGTTTACTAGACAATTGCTAAACTTACTTAGATACATTTATTGTGTAAATAAATACTTGTTACAGATAGGAAATGAAATGAAAATGAAAAAATATTTATTCACAAAAAAGCATTGGGCCTCTGCTATTGGGACAACCCAAGATTTCTCCTTTCAAGTGAGACTATCACTTGTGCCAGATGAAACCACTATCCCACAGCAAAGACCCAGAACAGTACAAACAAATATTGAACATGTGTGCACACAAATATTTGTATTTTGCAGGGATTGAACCTGCAAAAACAGATAAACAAACCGACGCTGAATCAAACCTGTTAGGATGTGAGGAATATGAGGTGTTTTTATAGTTATCATTACTTATTTACCTGGTGTGGAGGAGCAAAGAGGTCCAACCCAATTGCCGTCTATGCATTTGATCTTGCATATCAGTCTCTCATTGAGGGGTCCAATCAAACCCGGGAATTTTACCTGAAAACAGTCTTATATTGTTTATAATTTATTTGCCATGTTTGGGCAATTCAAACCCAGGACCTGAATCTGCCACCCGTGGCAAGTGCCCCCAGTCCTCCCTCCCCCTTTCCCCCTTCCTGATCCGACCCTGCTAGCTACCACTAACTCAGTCTTACATGAATTACATCTTTCATCAATTTATATAAGGATTCATTTGTTTTTATTATGTACCCAGGTAAAGTTTTACTATTATACTTGGAAATTTTAATTAGATGCAGCACAGACGGCTGTACTGTACCTGTTTTTGTGCAATAGAGTCTGCGTCTGAGACATTTAAAAAGAGTGTCTTGATCTGCCGACAGAATGATCGTAGATGTGCGTCGTGTGCATTGAGTCTGTGAAATATCCACGACAGATTTTTGCGCCTTGTGTGTGTTACTGCATATAATTGCAAAAAGTGTGTCATGGATAGTCTGTCGTCTGCACTGCCCTTTATAGTCCTAAAAGATAATATCATAATATTGGTAAAGGGCTACCTCTGATATCTTAGAGAAGTCTGATCGAAATCTAGTCACATCCAAGTTGTCGTCCAGGCTGGTGACGTCCGGCAGAGAGCATTTGAAGTCATCTGGAAGTGAACATACTTACATCAGTGAGATAATGCAAGACAAAGTTTCTTAAGGTTCCTTACCCAAAGCGGAACATCATGATCAGCATCATCAGGGATGGGGAACATATTTAGGGACATTATTACTAAGATTTTACGGTCCAAGAAGCAGATACTGTCTTACTGTCCAGATAGCAAGTCCAGATGAAATTGTATCCAAGCTTGTGCTTACACAATATTGCAAATTGAAAGTACTTATCATACCTACTATACATTTTCAGTGACAGTGTGCAATGCAGTACAATGCATGTGCACTAATGATATTGTTATTGCCTTGTCCGCTGGCAGAGGTCAGACCACTACTTTAATACACTTCTCTATCAAACAACAGTCGAACATTCGGAAATAGGCTAAACACTGAGATAACGAGGATCGGTATCAATAATAAGATGATTAATTAACTCTCCCAAGTAGTAAACAATGCCACGAGGATGTGCAACTGCGCGCAAGGGCACAGATAAATCACTCGTCGCAGATAATATTGCTCCAGGGTTGCGGGTCAATTAGTGGAGTGCAATAACGGCTATCAAGGTTATTCTATAATTGAACGAGCAATAAGTGACAGTGGGGCGTCTTACCTTGCGAAAAAGTCGCATTCTCGTCGGTTTCGCACAATATGTAAGGTATAAAACTAAGAAAAAACAAAGACAAAATCATTGTTCGTAAATACACGGTTTAGAGACTTATACGAATGATTTTTTTTAAATAGCTTATGGCAATCTCTTCAGATACACATATATAATCAAACAGACACTATATCTGAAGACATATTTTACATTTATCGTTTAAAATTAATTGTTTTGAGAACTTGGTGATCCCAAATTGAAAGTGCACAGGAAACGTCAATAAATAAATTTGACATTTGCAAGAGCATAGAGCTTGTTTGTTTTTTAAATCGCAGACATGGGCGCAAGATGAAAGAGGTTTTGTGTACAAGAACACGACTTACCCTCGGTCTAAGTTTTGAAAATCTCCAATACAGCAACAGACAGAAGTAGATACGAATGTTGAATTAAATTTATGTTAGAAACTGATGGATTGTCGTTTGTTCGACTTTGAATTCGTGTGGGACAGTAAAGATTAATACCTAAAGCAAGATGTTAAATATTCTAGAACAAAAACCGTTTTAAAGACTAAGATTCAAGAACAATGTTCTTTTACTTCTTAAAATATGATGAATGATTTAGTGTAATAACTTGCTAAGGTACCTACGCGACATGACTATGTAACCCAGTGCAGACACCTATCATGTACAGTCAGCATCATCACGTCAATAGACTTTAGAAGTATCTACTTAAACAGACAGACTTTCAAAATACTATCGTATTAACCAAGACACAGATACATTTCTGTTATTGTGTAGGCAGGTCGATCGATTTGAGTAGCATGCTCATGTTGAATATTTTGCTGACGGTACTAGGGTTGCAAAAAAAAAAAAGGAATAAAAAGTATCATCAGTATCTTCTTCTTGTATGCACAAGATAATGCGACCCTGATTATTTTATCGCGTTCTAAGCTCCGGGATTACACAGCTTGGCGTCAGCAGTGATCTTTTGTATTATAATTAGGTACTTACCTATCGTGAAAGGAAATGAGACGTTCGGTTGAAATCTACGGTATTCAATAATAATACAAATAATCATTTATGTTGAAAACATTTTAAAACATTCGGTGTGTAGATATTTTTAGCTGTTTTTTGGTGTAGATCTCTATTTCAGGAGCTTACATTATATCTCATGCTGAATGTAGGTACAACATAAGTAAGTTTAATAGGTCTTACAATAAAATCCATTATTTTACCTTCGGTGACCTAGGATCTCCCAGACAGGATCTTCAACTTACACATAGGTATATACTTATACACCCACACATCCCACGTAAATACCTACATCAATGCAAAAATAAATTAATCAATATCTAAATTACCAGGTACCTGCTGATCATGCTATTGTTACTTTGTCACTTCTCACTGGACATTGGCAGATGACTCGTATAGAGTTAAATTGCCAATTAATAAAAAAAATCGATTGCAATTGCCAACTGCCCGCGTGGTTTCCGGATTTAGACCAGGCCATCTCACTCAGTGGGTGTAGTAGAAGACTAAGGGAATATCAGGAAACTGGCAGCAGCGTTTACCTGGGTACGAATAATACATACCTACTGCGACCTCAGTCCCAAGCAAGTTTGGTGAAACCAAAAATATGACAAATGTCCATGAGGGGGCCAGGGGCCCTACTACCAAAAACGAAAACGATCGTTCGTTGAACGGATCACTTACTTTTGCACCATTAATTCTACCCATTTGTCCCTCCCGTGTTCGATCACCATTTTGAAAGGAGCAACTACACGAGTTTCTTGCCGGTATCTTCTCGGTAGAATGCTGCTTTCCGAACCGGTGGTAGCTTCGACGATTTGTAAGTGTTTTTCATAAAAACCTATACAAATAAAGATTATTTTGACTTTGATCGAATATACGAACTAAAATTCGTCAACGTCGATTTTCTTAATTGATATATTAGAACATGGGAGGGACAAATGAGAGGGATTTATGGGGCAAAAATACGCGATCCGTTCAACGAACGATCGTTTTTTGTAGTAGGGCCCCTGTGTCCAAGACGTTGGCAAGCTTGATAATGAGAGCCATGAATCAAGAAGTTTAGGAATTACATACCTACAAGTTCACATACATAGTCATTTTTGGATTGATGAAAAGTACCTACCTACCCATTATAAACCAGGTTTGAAAACGTAAGAAAAAAAAGGCACACAATTAAAAGGCAATCATTTTATTCAAAAACCATATTGAAGAGATACAGTTTAGAAATATTTAACGGAAGTTTAATTATCCTAAGTTATTTAATAGGTACATATGTATAAAAAAATCTATAGGTAAACAATAAACATAGTTTGACGCCAATGCAAGCGAGACGAGATAAATAACTACTTTTTACTTTCATCCCTTTAGACTTCAGCGACATTTAGTCTGTTAACTAGAATCTTACAAAGATATAAAAGCTAATAAAAATCTATACTTCTAAGCCTGCGGGGCTATTCACAATGCATATTTATTGCCTCTCGGATTCGGAAACTTTCGAGAGGAAAGGTTCCGAATCCGGGCAGAAATTGGCACTGACCAAGGTCAAGAGTAAACTCACTTTAAACATCGATACGACTCGACATAGACAAAACTCTTACTTAGAGATTATAAAAAAATAGCAACTTGAAAAAAAAATGTTAAGGTAGTTATGTGACGTAAATAAGTAGGTAGGTACATAAAGTAACTAGTTTTATATAAGTGCAAAGAATTAATATCCTGACGCTCTTGCTTCTACCTTCTATTATTTATTTTTAATTATGTTACCTACATTACGATTCTTGGACAAAATTAATCATAAATAAAGATATTAAAAACATAGTATGTAGCTAAAGTGACAGGATAGCTTGCTGTTTGGTACAAAAAATAAACCTAAGTAATCAAGTCAATATTACGACTTAGAACATCAGGACTATAAATCTTCAAATACCTATCATAAATTTAACAACATAATTACTAAATATAAATATTCGATAAAACTGTTAAAAGTAAATAAAATAGGGATGTTAATAAAAAGTAAAAATAAAAACTAAAACTAATCTTGCTTTTGTATAAAAATCCCTGTATAATTCCCGAGATTTTATGAGAATCGAAGCAAGTCCAACATAGGTTGGTTGGTTAATAAAATAAAACATTTTTTTAATATAATAAACATGGTGTATGACATAGACTAATATGGACCTATATGTGTGTGATTTTACAGAAACAACACAAAAAGGTGTGTGCTGCATGTGTGCAAACATAAATATGTATTCGCCATTATTTAGAAATTCATACTTCAATGAAGGGTCTATCGGAACTCCATGATACGTCCCCCCTAAATATAAAATTGTGCAATATTGACGGATAACCCTTAATACTGCATGGAGTTTTAGTTTCTATGGCACCATTAAAAATCAAAATTCAGACCTTTGTACCCGGCGCCAACAGTGCAATGCTCCATCATGTCCTATTTTAGTATCCTTGAAGAGCACTAGACTTATGATTTGCAAACTAGTCTGGGCGCCGGGCTGTAATACAATCTAGGGGAGCGCTGTTATAGCAAAGCTGTCTAGCTACTCGTAGATCAATCCAATTTAACTTCCTCAACCGTGTAATACGGATGATAGTTCTTGAATTATCTATTGAGGGCAATCGAAAGAATACTCAAGACTAGTATCATTTGTTCCGCATAGCTCATCACGATAGCAGTTTTGCCAAAGCGTTTCCTGAAACTTCTGCCACGATGCCACCAAGAATTAAGACACAGAATTTATAACTTGCAAATGAACAAGACATAAAATTCTTTTGCTGTCATTCTGGCTGTCACTAAAGGTCATTCACTACTGAGAAGTTTGACTTTTTTCGTAACTAACGTAAATTCCTGATTCATTTTGTACTTTCTTATCAATACGTTTCCTGACCTGTTGACCATCTTTAATGGCAGACATGAACATAGTCAAGAAACACAAACAAATGTAATCAATAAATAATCATTTTAGCATGGGTACCAATATGTAGGTATATTCGACAGAATAAAAAATATATATGCACCGCTATATAACTAGCCTGCGTTAGATATCAGATTTGCTACTGCGATTCGATTTAATACAACCCTTAGAATAATAAAATAATCTAAGCATGTACCAACAAATTGCAATAAACAGAATTCGATTTGATTTGCTACGATTTCTTTGGGTGAATGACCTTATTTGACATTTCAACCAAACATCGTACAAAAATTAATTTACGTATATTACATATGTGTATTTCTAATAAATATAACTAGATTTTTAGATTTGGACGAAAGGTTCATGAATGATGGTAAAACAATATTTGATCTACTGTTAGAATCTGGATGTAAACTTAAATATAACAACAAAACAGTATTAACCCAGGAATGCCTAGCGTGTCCATATGGACACAAAAATATGGGTCTGCTAAAATATTTTTTGTGACAAACTGTTATTTGTTCAGAAATATGTAACTGGTCATACTGTGCTATCAAATGTCAAAGTTTTTTTACATGTCATTGTCATGTCATTTAAAAATCTAAATTCGCGAGTAAATTCATTCAATTGTCACCAAAGTCAAAAACGGCGGAAAAAATGGACCTGAGACGAAAGTAAGTAACATAATTTTTAAATTATTTTATTTATTATTGTTATTTTTGTGTAATACCATTCTGAAATAATGTATTTATATGTTGAATTAGTTCAACAATAGTTTAGTTTTATTTTAGCACTTTATTTATACGCCTAAAGTTGCTGAGTCCATATGGACACGCTAAGCACTTGGCATGTCATTATATAAAACTGTTTTTGTTTTTAGATTCTTAGATTTTGACCAGTACCGGGGAAGTGGGACCCTAAATGAACTCTTGGAGATTTTATTTGAGGATGAGGAAGAAGCTGGAGATCTGCCGATACCCTGCCGATAGACTCTCTATTTACGTCGCCCCTCCTGATCCCGCTGTTTTGACAGACGAAGATTCAGGTGACGAAGACGGTTCTTCCACAGAACCGAAAATTTGAATACTCGTCAGTTGATAGTTCAGGTTGAGGTAACGTTTAGCCAGTCATACCAATTCCATTAGAATCGCCTCTAGCATTGACGAGCTTTGCGGTAAAAAACCTAGGATATGGATTGATGGCGAAAGAACCTTTCTTAGGGCCGTTTCCTGAGGTTGCTTCTACTAATAATGGAAAATCTGCTGTTGATTTATTTGAGCTTTTATCGATGACAGTTATGTTTGTTCTACAATCAAATTGCTATGCTTTATGGAAAAACTGTCCTGATCCTAATATGAATCCACTGCTACTGAATCTGCTGCTGAATAAAATGCTAACTTATCTCAAATCCTATGGAATAGCAGCCAAAGGCGAAGGAAGACCATCCACCTCCAAGTAAGCTGATACTGGGCGAATTGATGGTTTAAACCATAATGAAAAAGAGGCGATGTGTAGGTCCATACTGAGTAAGTCGAAAAGTTCGTCGGTTCGAACTGAATGCATGAAGTGTGACGTCAGCCTTTGGGTACTATGTTTTGCTGACTATCATAAAAAATAATAAATGTTTTCATTCTTTAAATCGTGTTTTTTTTATCTAATAACTCCTACAAGATAAATTATATCTTTTCACCTTTTTAGCTACTGTGAGCGCTTAGTGTGTCCATTTGGAAACGTAGTGTTTTTCTAACTTCCCATTAATTAAAAAAAAAATACAAAAATCATGTCATTAAGAACCCTTAATTGAACAATATTCCGAGTCCAAACTAAAGAAAAACAAGAAAAAAATAATTCGGGCATTCCTGGGTTAAAGACATTAAAGTTAAAATCAAAAGTCCCAAAGTTCAGCAATATTAACGGTAAACTAGCGTTAATTGTGGCACAAAATATGAACAATGGTGTTTATACTGAAGCCAGTGGAGCCTTCTCAAACACTCTTTAGTGGGCCATTGTGAATGTTATCGTATAATTTCCGTGAATACTATTTTTGTGCTGTACTTAAACACAAGTATATTGTAACTTGTATAGGCTGTGTAATTTTACAAGACATGCCCTTGAAATGAAGGTCCAGCTGGACAAATGACAATTTTGCGCCTATTTATGTACACACGTAAACATTCAGCATAATTAATAAAATAAAGATGTAAGGGAGCGTCTTATCATCTTTTCGCTCCAAGCCAACCTCACCTTCCCGTGGCGCTGGCAACCGACAGGTGGCGGTATAACCATCACCGATGACGGGCGGCAGCGTCACCGGAGCGAGAAGCTACGCCCTGCGATCGCCAACCCGCCTGCCCAGCGTGGCGATTATGGGTATATCCTCCAGATGTTTGCCCTAAGTGGCGAACAACTGGAGAGGCCTATATCCAGCAGTGGACTGCAATAGGCTGATGATGAATAAAATAACAAAACAATGTGGAGTAAACAGTGCAAATTACTATTTTACACTTCGTACGTCAAACAAGCCAACCTGTATAGTTCCAACACAATACTATCAGCTGTTTCGGCACAGGTTTGACTTGGATCTATCAAACTTAAGAATTCAGGAGTTAACCGATCAGGCAGACTGTGTGCTCACCAGTTAAGATAGTTTTGTTAAAATTACCAATATTTGCGGTAAACTTGTTGAAACTGTAAGCGGTTTTCAATCAATATTTTACCTTTAGAATGTGTTATGAATATAAATTTATCCTGTTAGTGTATAGTTCGCATGGTGAAACTTATATGTAACCTTTGTGTTAGGTGGGAATTCCATCTGCGAGACAGTGATCTCGCAGAAGGAGGCGGCGGAAAGAGAGCGTGAGGCCGCAGCAGACGCGCCCGCTCTACGCCGCCCCCGGCCTGGGCGTCGCCGGAGGGCATACAACGCATCGTATGCCCTCTGAGCCTCTTCTCCGTGCTCCGAGTGGTAAGCGCGGGGGCGCGAACCACTCAATGGGGCGTGACGGTGTGGTGGGTGCAGCCACACCGTTGCACGAGGTCCGCCCGGGGCGCACTCAAACGCTCCCCGGAAGCCGGGGGTAGGGGTATTTGCCCTCCCCGGACCAGAAGTGCCGGCCGCTTATCATCTGCGGCTGGCCAGGGCAGGCAGGGATGTGGCCGTATGCTTCGGCGCTACCCGTATCCCTGCTTTTTGCTGCCCACTGGCGACACAGGGGGGTTTAGTGGGTATACCCTCTCATTTTGGGAGGTGTGAGTCCCACACACCATGCCGACTCCCCCCGGAGGCGGCATGAAGGTGCCTAATGCATTCCCCTCTAAAAAAAAAAAAAAAAAAGGTGGGAATTCCATGGCCTTCTTTCGCTTAAAACTTATAAGCGAAAAAGTTAACAGAAGTCGGTTTTTTCCTGTTAGTTGCCATATTTATATGGTGCTACTGTCAGTGATACATAAAAATAATATAACATCGTTTATATCCCCATTTGTGCTATGCTAAGTGAAGAAATGGAATTAAGTTATTATTGTCTTTTCCTTGTAAAGTATTTATCAACCGGTTTGTTCCCGACAATTTCGACGTCATGCTTAGACTAAGGGCTAGCCAACAGCCACGTCACGTACGTATTTGGTCCGTTAATATGTAACCATTGTAAAAATCGAACCATAGTACTGAAGGCTTTCCTAGTAACCATCAAATACCACATAAGCGACCGATTCACGTAACGCAATACAATCGTTACAAAACAATTATAAACATAGAAATTACACTGAAGCTTTTCAGACACATTTATCAAAATAAATACCAAGTTACTCTAATCAGTCTTACAATGAGGCACCACATATTCACAACATTACCCACACGCTTGTGTTACATTAAAACGATTTGAAGATTACTAAAAAATTCTAGAAAATCTTAATTTTATCGTCGTAAGCTTCGCTGCCTCCAAAGACTTCTATGTTAATCAATACTCTCTGTGTAAATTGGCTTAAAGGTGCCTACCAAATTACCAGTACTCCAGAAAATTAACATAAGTGTTTGTTCGGAAATAGAAGTCTTTGGTCACTTTTACATAGTCGCACGTTTTAAGCATATTATATAAGAAGAAGTACCTAAGACATTAAGAGGCACTTATTTATTACTTATGTGCATATGTTCCTAGAGTAAATATATAAGTTATCCAAATTGACAATAAAGTTATAATTTCACAAGCTTAAACCTATGTAGTTACAATATATTTTCATTTCAGCGTATGAATTTGTTTTATTTAAAATTATGTAAATAAATATCTGCATCAATACAAACAGAACTTAAATGGTTTTATTTTAAATAACAAACCTACGCAAGTTCGGACAGTCAAATGCGTCTTATAAGAATAATCTACCTCTAGTTTCAAAATAGAAACGTGAACACACAGCATACTCAATTAATACTATTCTAAATCGATTGACATTTTATTTTTTCTAAATTAATTTAGTAGACAATGGAATCGATGAGGGGACTCCCACTAGGTACCCAACCTTTTTACTACCTTGACACGAAAGCCCTTTACAAATTGTAGGTATAGTGGAGAATAACCAGCAAATAAATAGATGGGTTTTCCATTACTCCCACATCAGCCTGCGAGGACTTAAGAAAAATAACATTCGGTTCACATTTTACGTTTAGCTACATTGTGGCAGTGATAAATGAGTCCCAAATTGTTAACTTGCTGTCATATGTGCCATTAAGAGTGGGCATTGACTAAGGGTTGAACTTTAATTCCTCTCTTGAATATATCAAAATTTGGCAGAAAAATTCAAATTCACATTTGAATATGAAAATTTGTGGTCTTTTAAGAGTTAGAGAATAAAATATTCTGTTTTCTTAAAAGGAATCTTTGAAAAGTAAAAGCGAAGTAGGTATTTATAAATTTAATATCTCATCACTAGTCAACATTTTTATTTAATGGTTGGCTCAAATCCATTTTATCATGATGATTGTCTTAAGATGTAAGTAAATGTCTTTAAGAACAGCGAACATTGTGCATGTAAGGATGCCTCCTGTAGCTGTGGCAACAGTATAGGACTGGGCAAATGTTTAATAATAGCTATATCTACTAAAACATATTCCTTGCAAGGTTACACAATTAACAATAATTCTTTCATAAGAATATCAGCACAATCTCAATATAAACGTACACATTTTGTTTTCTACATTCACACCAAGGCCGTATTTGTACAAAGAAGGAATTTAAGATAAATTCTCTTATACACTTGCGTACATAAAAATGTGTAAATATACACGCAACGGTACGAATAGTCCATAAATATAAAGTTAACATAAGTTATATTAATATGATAGATAAATATGGCCATAGGTCATGGAACTTATCGCAAAAGCTAGTCCCAACATTACATACGATAATTGAATCCTACGTCCAGCATTGGACTTCCGTAAGCCATTAATTGTGACGATGAATAGGATCCTACTTACATAATATATATGGATGTATCAAGACATTTTGGCGGATGGGTGACGTAAGAACAGGGGCATTCGTGTAAAATAAACATGTCTCTCTAAATGTGAACATTTATAAAAATCGCCACTCATAAAAATGCCATAAGAATTGCGACGCTGCGGCATTTTCTACCTTCGCGATTCGGTTAAAAGAGCAGGATGCATTCGCTATTAATACGAAATTTTTTGCGATGCATCGTGGGAACTCTGGCGTTGAATTGAGACGCGACGTCGCATCGCATATTTGTTTGCGTTGCAAAATCGCATTGCAGTTCGGTGTACGGTTAGCATCAAAAGTAGCCGAACACTTTGGTACCATGTCGCAGTAAAGTTAAGTTCATTATGCTTAGAAATCACTTGGCAGCAGACAAGTCTTTTACTTTGATTTCGGCCAAGCGCCAAAATATCCTAGTATGTCTGTAAAGCGCGCGATGGTCGCCAACGGACGATGGTCGTTTATATTAATGGGTTCCTTTGTAAAGCTCTAGAAACGGTTTCAAAGCTCTGGAAACCTATACTATAACAAATGCCACGTGTATCCTTTTAAATGAGATCATATTTTTATCTCAATCACTCAAGGCACAATGCTACAATGTGTGATATTAATACACGTTATTATTATTAAATTTCCTTTCGAAAACTTGCCGGGTCTAAAACAATCGGGAGGGACAAAAGTTATAATAACGTTACGTGCTATATCTATCATTTAGAAACAATTGTTTTAAACGTTCATGCAGTTATTTTTTATTTATTTATAAGTTTAAATAGTTATATGCGTAAGAGCTGTTGTAAAGGCACTAAATAAGTCTTGAATGAATTACAAACTCCTGTGCATTCTAATAAAGACGCACTTTTCCATAACAAAACGACGAAAAACACAACGGATTACATTTTCTGCAAGGATCGCCAACCCTGTTTAATGAAAAACATGTGATTGGATTAAAAATACCGATTGTATATGCAGAAGCGAAGCAATTAAAAGAGTTCATGACGCGACGGGTCAATGTCATGACGCTTGCATGCTCTAACGAGAGCATACAAGGGATGCCGAACTATCGGTAGTTTTCATCTCAATAAAACGACCTTACCGATAGTGTAGGGTTCAGAATGAATCAATATTATCGATACAATTGTTAGTCACTGAGAATAAACTGGACGTAGTTATTTAATCAAAAACGTTTCAATCCACAGGTCACACGAATTTTTTTTTTTTTTTTTGTATATGGACTCTATCACGCGTTTATGTTGACGCGGATAATTCGCCAATGTCTAGTGTTTAGAGAGACACGTCAAAACTCAATTGGCCGGTAAACTAGGGTTTAACTTTCTTGCCTTGATGCTACTGTTACATAGAAAACATATATACAAATAAAGATAAATAATTAATACAAATACATAACTTAGGAAAATACATAGAAGAAGGGCATACTATAGTCTAATGTTAAATATATGAATATACTTGCATACATACTTAATATATTTTGAAAAGGCTAGAGATAAAAGGTAACGAAAGTTAATAGGACGAGGGATATCAAGTGGGAGGATATCGTATAAAGATAAAGGATATACAGGGCAGTTAAAGAAGATATGGTCAGGAGTGCCCTCATCAAGACCGCATTCGCAGAGAGACGAATCTTTGACTTTTATCTTCTTTAAGAAAACGGGAGTGCACACGTGGTTCAGGCGAAGTCTGCAAACAGAAGGATATGGCATGCTTCTTAAATTCCTTATGTTTACGGAACCACGGTTTTCTAGGAATAGACGGTTGAACACTCCCGTAAACGCGACCTTTGTCCTTTGACGACTCGGTCCATCTACACTGCCAATTTGCCAGGAGATCACTCGACGAAAGGGAGATGGTGTCCTTGGCATAAATAGAAGGGTTTAATACACCTACTAGAATGGCATCATTGGCCCACCTGTCAACCTGCTCGTTTCCTCGAATACCAATATGACCTGGGATCCAAGCTACAGTCACCTCAATGCCTTGAGAGTGGCAATTGAATAATTTTTGTTTAATTTCCAAAATTATGGGTGGGATGGATTTACAACTAAAAAGATTACTACATAGAATTTGGAGGCAACTTTTACAATCTGAAAGGATCAGAGCTCGGTTAAGGTTATGCGACAGAACGTATGATATGGCTTCCAAAATTGCCAACGCTTCGCCGGTAAAGACAGATGACTCCGGGGGGGATTTAAAATTTAAGAGGATTTTATATTTTGGGATCCAAACTGCCGAACCTACATGACTTCCATCTGTAGATTTGGATGCATCTGTATAAATTGGGAGCCAATTTTGCCAGTCACTATTAATTATGCAGTTGAGTTTAAAATCGGGTAATAGGTCCGATTTAGATATGCCAAAGTCCAAAAGGATGCTGGGTTCAAAGACTAAAGCGTCAAAGTTAGACATAAAGAAAGGGATTATGTTAAATTGAACTATTGGGAACGACAAAGAAGGAAGTTTTCTAAAACTCTGAATGATTTTAGGAAGAGATTTATGGGTCCAGTACTTGTGAGAGGGGTCGGAAATCATGTCTGATAAATTTTGAAGACGGGATAAGAGAGGATGAGAAGCATTTTCACTGGATTTGAATATGAATCTGTCGGACAAGTATTGACGACGAAGATCTAGAGGAGCGTCAACAGCTTCTACCTGCATAGCATTAATAGGAGACGATTTCATCGCACCGAGAATAATTCTAAGGTACCTTGCTTGGATCTTATCCAGCTTACCTATTGCCTCTTTACTGCAGGGTTCTAACAAAAACGAGCCATAATCCAGGTGGCTGCGGACGATAGCATTGTAAAGAAGCTTCTGAGAAAAAGGGTGCGATCCCCACCAAACACCAGACAAAGATTTAAGGATGTTTAAGCTTTTCTCGCATTTGCTGACCACATTATTAAAGTGGGGGACGCCAGACAATTTTGTATCGAGAGTTAGCCCAAGAAATCGGATTTCATCTACTAAAGGGATTGATTGACCGTTGCAGGAAATTTCGATGTCAGGGATGCGCCTCTTCCTTGAAAATACAACCGCATTACACTTACTGATCGATAGAGCAAGACCATAAGGGCGAGCCTCAGCTACTTACCGGGTCACAGGTGGCGGATAGTGACACATCCTATAGTATGTAGGATAGCTGCGAATACAGGGAAACCTTAATAAGCAGTCCCGGACCGAGGCGGTAGGGTTATCAGGGAGCGGCGGGTTGTCGAGTGGCATCGGCAACTCCAAGAAAATCCGCAACACACCCAATGACGATCCTATGACATGGCGAGTTAGTGCCGCCAGTAAATAAGCACTCAGCCCTGGCAGAGGGAAGCAGCCTGCCAGCCTGTCTTCGGGCGGACCTCGGGTAGCGGGATCTACGGCCAAGATAGAGAACAGCTGCAAGCGCGAACACATTGTTCTCACCGGTTGCAGTACTGCGATCACCAACTCGTCGTGGCTGGCGCGGTGATTATTGCTAAAACCCCTCCAAATAATAGAATGACTGACGAAACAATAAATCGACCCCGAGTTCCCAGCGCTCCGTCACTCCCTGGTTCGCGCAGTGGCCAGGTGAGATGGGGCAGGGGTGCGACAAGGAATCCCTGGGAGTTGACTAACTGCCGTAAACAACGACTACTTATTGCCACTTATAACATCCGCACAATGTCATTAGAAGATCGCCTACTGGAACTGGAAACTGAACTGCTCACTATAAAATGGGATATTCTTGGTTTGTGTGAAACACGCAGGCAAGGAGAAGCAGTGACTATTTTACCATCGGGGCATATGTTGTACCACAAGGAAGGCGAAATAGAGGGACAGCACGGAATAGGCTTCTTAATTAAAAAAGACCTAAAACATCGTGTACTAGAGATTGGTTGCGTATCTAGTAGAGTGGCTTATGTGAAACTAAAGCTATCAAGACGGTACACACTAGCAGTCATACGCACCAACTACGAGTGGATCGTACACTGATGAGGACGTTGAAAAGTTTTACGAGGATATAACATCTGCTATGAACTTGTGTGGTTCACGATTCAGCATTGTAATGGGAGACTTTAATGCCCGTATAGGTGCCAAGGAATCGGACCACGAGACGTGTATTGGGAATTTTGGCCTGGGTTCTAGAAACGACAGAGGTAAAACGTTAGTGCAATACTTACATCAAGCTAATTTATACGGCATGAATACATTCTTTGACAAGAAACCGCAACGCAAGTGGACTTGGGAACATCCAGATGGAATCCATAAAAGTGAGTATGATTACATCCTCAGTACCCGGAAGGATATAGTGAGAGATGTGACAGTCTTAAACAAATTCTCAACTGGAAGTGATCATCGGTTGGTGCGTGCGGTATTAGAAATAAACATCAGTAAGGAAAGGCGGAATTTAGTCACGAAGTCCGCAATACCACGATATGCTACTGTCGAAATCATACGAACGAATGCTCTAGAATATCAAGAGTTGGTAAACAAAGCACTTCCGGATCTCTCAGAAATGAGAAGCATGGACATAGATACCCTAAACGAAAATTTGACGCATACCATGACATCAGCACCAGGAAACGTCAAATATACTCCACAGAAGTTAAGCCAAGAAACATTAGATCTCATTGAACAAAGGCGGAAAATGCGAGGAGGGAATAATAGGGATGACATGTCTTACAGAGGCCTACAGAGAGAGATACGCAAAAGTATTAAGTTAGACTTACAAACCTATAATGAACACCTCATACTTAGAGCTTTGGAGCTAAACTCGAGTAAGAAAGTGCTGCAGACTAAACTGAGTACTGGTAGAAAAGAAATATTTCAGCTTTACGATCAGCACAACGAACTAGTTTCCAATAGGGAGGAGCTGCTCGAAGTAGCGAAATCATTTTACGCGTGCTTGTATGAGAGTAGAGTACCGGACCCAGACAAAATACTACCATATAAGCCACCACGTCCATCTATTTGTAATGTGGGATCAGAAGATATTCCTGATGTAGTGGCTAGTGAGATCCGACATGCGCTGAGCCAAATCAAAAACAGGAAAGCCCCTGGTCATGACAGAGTTTTGCCGGAAATGCTCAAACTAAGCCCAGACAAGATTTGGCAAGCCTTTGCGTTATTATTTACCAAATGCTTAGTGGAAGGCCGAATACCGCAAGACTGGAATGACGCTGTGATAACGCTGCTTCATAAAAAGGGCGATATTCGTAAATTGGACAACTATAGTCCCATCAGCCTCCTGTCGCATATCTATAAGTTGTTTACAAGGATCATTGCTAACCGGCTGTGTAGGAAACTTGATAAATATCAACCACGAGAGCAGGCTGGGTTTCGCTCGGGGTATGGGACAAGTGACCACTTGCAAACGCTGAAAACGCTCCTAGAAAAGTGTCACGAGTACAAGAAAAGTTTAATACTAACTTTTGTAGACTACGAGAAGGCGTTTGACTCTGTCGAGTTTTGGGCGGTGGAAAAGGCTCTCGCTGACTGCAGAATTGATGAGAGATACATAAATATAATCAAATATATGCAAAGTCATGGCACCTCCCGTATCAGGCTCCATAAGCTGACAGAAGCATTTGCACTGGGACGTGGCGTACGACAGGGTGATACTTTATCTCCGAAGCTGTTTACTGCCGCGCTTGAAAATGTTTTTAAGAAACTGGACTGGAATGATAAGGGTATCAACATAGATGGAGAAAAACTGAACAACTTGCGTTTTGCCGATGACATCGTCCTTATATCTGACAACGTTGATGACATGCTCGAAATGTTAGAAGATCTGCGCAGAGAATCATCGAAGATAGGTCTTAAAATGAACGTTGGTAAAACGAAAATTATGACGAACTTACCTGACTCTCGTAGATGTGACATGCCAGTAGAAGTCATCGACGAATACGTATACCTAGGCCATAGAATATCTCTTGGCTACAGAAACCAAACGGCATAGATCGACAGAAGAATTGCACAAGCATGGTCGGTCTTCGGTGCGAACAAAGCTATCCTCCGCTCAAAGAAAATCCCGCAACACCTTAAGACTAGGGTCTTTGATCAATGTGTCCTGCCAGTGTTTACATATGGAATGGAAACGGCTACTCTAACGCAGAGATCGGCTGATAAGCTCCGAGTCGCACAAAGAGCAATGGAGCGAGCTATGCTCGGCATATCCTTAGCGGATCGTAAAAGGAACGAATGGATCCGACGAAAGACTCGTGTTAGAGATGTTGTTGTTGCAATAGAGAAACAGAAGTGGAGATGGGCGGGACACATAGCTAGAATGGAGCAGTCTAAGTGGACCAGAAGATTACTGGAATGGCGACCATGGGAAAATCGTCGCGGTAGAGGCCGTCCCCCTATGAGATGGGTCGATGAGCTGACCAAGACGGCTGGACCGAATTGGATGAAAGTGGCAAGATGTAGGCAGAGATGGAAAGATTTGGAGGAGGCCTACGTCCGAAGACGGACAGGTGAAGGGCCGGGATGAGAGCAAGACCGTGATCCTCCAGCCAAAGATTCAGATAGTGCAATGCTGAGTTAAGGTTCCTGCTTATGTCATGCAAATATCGTCAGCGTATTGCAGGATGTTACCAAAGCAGTTCACGCATTGTTCTAAATAAATAAATAAATAAAATTCATTTATTTCGGGCTCAGACCCATATTGGCAATGTACATCATAATAACATTTAAATCAAAATCATCATCAAAAAAATTTTAGTAAAAATAAAATTAAATTAAATTGGAATAAAAAAATAAAATTGAATTAAATAATATGCATTCACTTAAAATAAAATTGAAACGAAAATAAAGAAAACAAATAATAAAATAAAAAAGCGTAATTCAAAAATTAATTTAAATATTTGCCCCCCACCGAGGCACCGGGCACGCTCACTTGTGCGTGAATCCAGTGCCGCAGGAGCGGGCTGTCCGGCTTGTCGCCGAGCGCGCGCAGGATGGTGTTGGGGCTCCCGCTAAGTCGTGGGTATAAATGCTATATAAAATTGGGCTAAGTACAGAACCCTGCGGAAGACCTTTCCAAACTAGCCTTGGGGGCAGAATCTGATCAGACGAACGAACTTTCAGAGACCTACGTAACAGTAAATTTGCTATGCAATGAACCAACCTCACCGGAAGACTCACACGAAGCATCTTCTCTTTGAGCACCGGGAGTTGGACATTGTCATATAGGCAGAGGCTATATCCAGGAATACACCAACTAAAAATTAATTCTTAGAAAAAGCAGTTCGAATGTCCGTTGTTAATACACTGAGGCTATCCATAGTTCCCTTAGCTTTACGAAATCCAAATTGGCTGCTGGCCAGAATACCTCTGTTTTCAACCACCCATTCCAAACGATTTTTAATTAGGCGCTCAAAGACCTTGCATATAGTGGAAGACAGCGCGATAGGTCTATATGAGGATGCACAAGTAGGGTCTTTACCTGGTTTCAAAATAGGAATGATTATTTGGGTCTTCCATGCTTCAGGAATGATTCCAGTCATGAAAATGGCGTTGAACAGATCTAATAGGAAATTCAGCCCTACTGAGCCAAGATGACAAATAAAAGAATAGGGGATGCCGTCCTCACCTGGAGCAGAATCCCGAAGACCGCGTACGGCGCAGAGTAATTCCGACAGAGAAAAAGATTGGTCAAATCTATCCTCGCTCACTAAGTTCGGATACGGAGTCGGGAAGCAATCCTGAGTTGGGACTATAGGCGGGGACAGTCTATTAGCGAAGCTGTTAAGCCAACAAGATGGGTCATTGGAGGTAGGCGATGGGCCTGAAAAAGATCCGCGGAAACGCTTCACGTTTTTCCAAACGATAGAAGGAGGAGATCTAGGAGAAAGATTTTCGCAGAATCTGAACCAGCCCTCTTTCTTTTTCCGGGAGAGCACTCTCCTTGTCGTCACCGGAGCAAGAAGCTACGCCCTGCGATCGCCAACCCGCCTGCCCAGCGTGGCGATTATGGGTATATCCTCCAGATGTTTGCTCTAAGTGGCGAACAACTGGAGAGGCCTATGTCCAGCAGTGGACTGTAATAGGCTGATGATGATGATGACTCTCCTTGTACGAGCAGAAACATGTTTAAAATCTATATAGTTCTCCATATTCATGGACAACTTGAAGCGTTGTTCTGCTTCCTTGCGGAGACGAATGGCCGACGAGCAATCAGAATCCCACCAAGGCGGCGACGCTATTCTCTTAGGATTGGGCTTTTTCATAGGAATGCTTGAGTCAGCAGCTACAGTTAATAACTCCACGAATAGAGAGAGTTTGGACTCTATAGAGAGCGTAGAGATGTTATCCAAGCTGCTTAATAAAAGATCCATTTTATCTGAAAATTTGGGCCAATCTGCACGGTGGATATTATATTTAAGCAGCGGAGGAAGTGAGGTCATCGGAGAAACTGAGAGGGGTTTGAAAATTAATACTGGGAAGTGATCGCTACCATGAGACTGTGGCAAAACATTCCATGAACAGAGGGAAGCTAGGTTCGGAGAGCAGACAGACAAATCCACGGCTGACTGTGGGTCTTGCGTGGGAAGAACATGTCTAGTTGGGGAGCCGTCGTTTAAGACACATAGCTCGTAATCGTCAAAAAGCTCCATAAGTTGCGATGAAAATGAATCGCTGGAGTGACACCCCCAAGCGATATTATGGGCATTGAAATCACCAAGAATAAAAAGAGGAGAAGGAATCGAAGAAAAGATAGAATTGAGTTCAGGAATAAGAGATGATGAAGGGTGGGGGATATAAATTGATAAAAAGGAAGTATCTGCGACTCTGACCGCCACAACATTGAAAGTTGGGCTGTGAGCCGGGATGGGAATGGAAGAATATTTATAAGATCTATTTATGAAGAGGCAAGCACCTCCATAGCCATCATCCCTGTCATCCCTGACACAGGCATAGCCCGAGATCCGAAACTGGGAACCAGGCTTAAGCCAAGTCTCAGAGACGGCAGCGACTGCTACGGAGTGCCTATTAAACAAATAAATTAATTCGCTTTTTTGCGACGAATACTCTTACAGTTCCATTGCAGGAGCTGCCAGGTCTCCGTCGGAGCCATTTCGGGAGAGAACTTCTGCTGGAATTAGTTTATACATTTGGGATAGTTGAATTGCAACGTTGGGCGGTATGGCATCACTAAATTTAGAGATAATTTTCATTAAAGCACTAATTAACGATTCTATGAGATAGTCATTATCATTCTGTTGAGGATTTAGAAGGGCACTGCCGTTGGGAAGGGAGGAAGGGATATTGTTTATAATCGCTTGGTGAGCATGTTTATCATAACCTTTAGACAGCAAAACTTTACGATTTGGTTTCACGGTAGTGGCTTTTTTAACAGACGATGAGGAAACGGGATGGGATTGAGGAGAAGGAAAATGGAGAGGGGATGACTGAACGGAGGATTGTGAGGCGAACACATTCTTAACGCTGTCGTTATAGGGCCTTCGCACATGAGGGACACATGCTGAGGCTTCTTGATAACAAATGTTCCTATCAGACATTATCAATTTGATGCTTTTCTGACGAGATAGTTCAGGGCAGACCTGGCTTGTCGCAAAGTGTCTGCCCGAACAGTGAAGGCAGGACACCTCCTCTAAAACCTCACAAGAATCGCCAGAATGAGGTTGTGCACAGCGGAAACAGCGCGGGTTCGAGCGGCATTGTGATTTGACGTGCCCGAAACGACAGCATTTATGGCATTGGATAGTAGGCAGTTGATATGCTTCGACAATAATAGACGTGTTATACGAATAGATCTTTTGCGGGAGAACCTGACCTGCAAAAGTAACGACTACCGTTTGCGTGGGAACCCAAGTTACGTTGTCAGCATTATGAATTTTCCTGTTCAACCTTCTGGCCTTTAATACTTTGCCACATCTTTGGGGGAACTCTAAAGAGTCCACAAATTCATCCAATGACCAGTCGGTTGGAATGCCGCGAACTAAACCCATACGTGTCACATTATACGTCGGGATAGACGCTTTGTAGTTGTTTGCCGACAAAAATTCCAAAGAAATAAAATTGTTGGCGTCAGAACTGGATTTAAACTCGACGGATACCCGATTTCGGCCTACATTTTTAATTCCGTCCTTTATAATATTTTTTACTCTGTTGCGAAACAATAGTTGACCGAACTTAATTGCACGCATTGAGGTGCCTGCAGCTGGATCAGACTCAATTCTGGAGACATGCACGATGAATGGACCACCATCTTCCTCATCATAGGTCCTAGAAACTAGGAGATCCGGATGTGTGTACATAGATTGAATTGAAACCGATGACTCAATGTCCTTGACGTTTCTCTGGTGTTTGTCGAGGTTTTGGGATTCCAAAGGTAGCTTATGCTTCCTTGAATCGATCGAGATTTGACTTTCGCTTAGAAAGAAGGTATCCGGGGAAACCAACATTTCGTCAGGCGGGTCAGGCGGCCTAGGGGGCACGCCTTCCATAATTGCAAGGACACCAAGCGAAAAGGAAAGAACAAAAGCACAAATAAATATTATGGAATAGCAACTTACCACGAAAAAACTAAATATATAAATATAGATATATACAGAAGCACAAGCAAGAAAAGGAAAAGAAAAATGAAAATAAAATTTTCAAATTTTGGCAGAACGTGTGTCACTCAACCCGACCAGCGAGTCCCTAAAACTATTTAGCGTGCTCGTTTCGTTCGCGACGTCAACACCAAAGATCTAGTTAAAAAATATTAAATTCGATTCACTGCCTGCCTGACAGTCCCACGTTGATTGAATAGACCACACGAATTTGAGTTAATAAATATGATAAATCTTTTTATTTTGACACTTTTTACTTATACATATTTGACAGCTTTCAATTCATACTTAGGGGCGGCGCAGACGACAGACTATCCGTGACGCACTTTTTAGTCTAACCTATGCAATTATATGCAGTAGCTGTAATCAATATAATGTGCAGTTAAACGAATAAAAATAATATTAAGAGGGCAAATGCTTTGTAGAATAATCTAAACTGAGATAATATTTTCTTATTTTGAATTAATTCAGATATTTTGTGCTAATTTTATCTAAAAAGTCCAAGATTAATTTATTTTTGGAAATTAGTAGTAATCACCACATCATTTGAGGTTCAATTTTAAACAAGTTTTATATGAAAAATATTAGTTATACATTGTTTAGCATAAGTTATAGTAAGTGGCACTCAGTTATCATGTATAATAATATCATAGTATAATTATATCTGTAAAATACTTTGTAAAACTAATAACTAACAATACTTATTGTAAATAAGTTGGCAAATACTATAAATATTTGTTCAAATGTAATGATTCATATGGGTTTCATAAATGTAATAAAGATTCAATATGGTACTTCAATATGAAAATGGCAGGCAATATTGGCACACATTGTTCAATATGACTTTATAATACTTATAGATGTCACCGGAAAATAGCAAGAATCGTAAGTTGATCAATTTCCTAGGTAGTTGATTAACTTTCGGAATATAACAAACGGTAGTTGAATTGTATTATTTAACGCAATGGATTTCAGTTAGTTGATCAATTTACGGTAGCCTGACAGTCATTTAATAATTTACGATTTTGACACAAGTAAAATTGTCCTCAAATGGGCCAATCATTGCTCAATGTACTATTTAACGGTGCACTATTACCCGCAACTTAATACACTGTTCCCTGATTGGTTGCCGGGATAACGCCACGTTAGCCATTGAACCAATCAACGTTCACCTCACCTTCGTCGGATGATTTTACGGCAAGACCCCGTAAAATGATCAATTTACTAAAATACATACGTTAAATAGTACATTTCAACTGCCGTTTATTATTTTCCGGAAGTTAATCAACTACCTAGGAAATTGATCAACTTACGATTCTTGCTATTTTCCGGTGACATAGAGAAGAATAAGACACTTATATAATTTTCGAAAAATCCTTAATTACGCGAAATTACCTAATTATATTTTATTTATGTAAGTAACCTATTAAAGGTTCCAAATAGCCAATCATAAAAAATGCAGACAATTTTATAACACATATTCATAAGTCGATAATTACCTACATTGTAAGCTGAACACACATACTTTTTCTTGGTTACCCACAAAGAACTCAGGTCACCAATGACCTTCAACAACCCAAGTTTCATGGGTTCAATGACCTAATTTGTCCTTGGAATGTAATTATGGATACAAAAGTATGTAGAGAGATCAACTGAAGCTTTAAACGTAGTTGTTTCTGGATTAGTAATTAAAGTTCTTTCAATCTGTTACTGAGATCAAGCTGTTTGTAAGGACGTAAACATCTTTAATCATAAATATTCAATCAGACACGATATCTTATTCACAATCTGAGTGTATGCCTCTATAAAGCCAAGTATTACACATAAAAAGTGTTTTATTCTTGTGGCGTAATATATTCATAGCAATAAAATTCGAGTATGTATCACTAAAGTTATAGTATTATTATGTGAATCTGTATTCACAAACAAACTAATATTATGAAGGTGTTTTTCCATGTGGTGACAGAACAGCTTCTGCTGCTACACAAAACCTCAGTCACATTTTTGATTAAAACAAACACATAATTAAAAAGTAAAATAAATAATCCAAGACATGCCACATTATGCCACACATTGCCATCTATCCCCAAACTAAGCCGAAGCTTGCACTATGGGTACTAGACAACTGATAAACTTACATCTAGATTTTTTTGTAAACAAATACATATTAAATGTCTAAATTGAAACAGT
Organism: Conogethes punctiferalis; assembly: GCA_031163375.1. NCBI lineage: Eukaryota > Metazoa > Arthropoda > Insecta > Lepidoptera > Crambidae > Conogethes > Conogethes punctiferalis. Next base: position 223,565 of record JAVAXP010000034.1, on the reverse strand, counting down.
AATGCTTCTTTACTTACACAAACTGCTTTTGTGAATACAGATTACACATCATAATTACCTTGTATTATATTATAGATGGACCATTTAACAAGAATGCACTGAACCTAGTTAGATAACATATTCCATCAAAGAGTAACATTTACAACCTGAAAATGACTACAAAATTAACTACAACAAGTTTACTTAGAGATAAAATGGTTATCGTATCATAAAATACAATAAAACCAGCAGATTGTGCAACATAGAAACAACATAAATTGGAGAAATATCAATAAATCAACATTCATTTACAGACCTTTATAGAAGTGTTCCTGATAACCCAGAAACCGATGGAATATGGAGGCATGGAAATATGATTACCATATCTAAGACGCCTCGCTTCCAAGTCGGGCAAAGATGACTCATAGTATAATGGCCAGCCATTCAGCAACACGGTTTTAGTTCTCCTGTTGTTCGACGGTGCGCTTATAATGTACTCGTCAATTAGCAAGTCATCTCCATGCAAAGCAGTGCCGTTAAGCAGAAACCTGGCTTTTGCCATTTCCAAGTTGACAGCGTAAACAGTAATCGCAGATGTATCATTAGTGTATTTTCTGTTGGCGCAATGAGCGTACATTCTTTGTAACGGTGAGCAATGACAGTCTATATGGAGGACCTTACTACCAACGAGTTTCTTGAATAAAACACTCACCCACCAGTCCGGGAGGGGATCAAAATTGCTATCAATCAGACTGTAATTTCCACCGTAGAAGCTCTGTCTGATCACAGTTGTGATATTGTGTTTTGCCGACAGCCCCAACTTGTCCACCCAGAGAGGTGTAGCTGCATAAGAGTTGGAGAGCCCTGGGGCTCCGCCCCCATAAGAGCTGCTAGTTTCCGACAACCACATAGGTATCTCAGAATAATCACTGGTTGCACTCTTCATAGCTTGTATTTGTTCTTCCAGTAAATTAAATGTATCAGGATTCCAAAAATCTTCTAATTTCACAGTTCTGCTATTTAGGTAGTACTGGTGCCATGCACGAATGTTGATATAATTTGAGCCGTAGTGAAGAAATTCCACCATGTATTTCAGGCATTCAGGACGTTGGGGCTGAGGACGAGTCGTATCTGGGCCGACCAGTAAGGATTTTCCATAACCAGTGTCATTCAAGAGCTTCTGAAGCTTTTCAAAGTCTTTAGCTAGATTGCGAGGTGGTATGCTCATGTTGAAGACATGCTGAAAAGAGTTTGGTTCATTTCCCAACTGCCAGTCTATTTTGTAATGGTGTTTATGGGAGTACATGATGATATCACGGGCGTTCCTTTCGTCCCACGCGTGGTGGTCCCTCAGAAGCACATTTAAAGTAAACAGTAGCTTAATTCCCGTTTTGTTGCAGAAAGTGTTGACTTCGTCCCATTTTTTGCCTGTCAGTATAAAGTAGGGTACGAATTTGTGTTTACATAGCTTTTTGAGGGCGGAGCAGGCGTGGCCGGTGTGGTTGCGTTTGTGGCAGTGGTCGCAGGACAGGTCCGCGTCGGGGAGCGCGCTGAAGATGAGTCTGTCGGACATCGTGCCCCCGAGGCGGAGGCGGGCGGGCGCGAGGGCCGCGGCGAGCCCCAGCAGGCGCTTGTCTAAGAAATTAAGTCGATCAAAGTCTTCTACCTCGGAGGTATCGATCCCGACGCTGAGGAAGTCGTCGGGCAGCACGGCGGCGACGGCCTGGAACTCGCCTATCGTCACAAAGCAGCGCTCGTGCGCGTTGTACCTCACGAATAGCACCAGCACAACCACGTTGCAGCAGAACGCGATGGCGCACACCGCCACGAGCCGCTTGTTGGACAACATTTTAAAGTTTCAGTTAGTTTTGCACATGATTGCGCTGGCTGGGGAACAACTTTCGACTCAGCCTATACAATCTTAGTACAAATTGTATGGCAATCACATAAATACAGCTGACCAAATTTAATTGTACACAAATATTTAGATGCACACATTAGAGTAGGGCTTGGTAACGTTACCAATTTAACATTATAATAGCGTTAAGTAACGGTAATTTATAATGTTACTTTTTTTACCGGTAAAATAATTACCGGTAAGTCGGTAGCGATACTAAATTTTAACGGTAAATTATAACGGTAATTTTTACCGGAACGAAAACTTAACGTTAAGTTTCAGGTATCGATACTGCAATATAACGTTAAAAGTATCGATACCTGCTTTAGTTACCGGTAAAAGTAACGATACTTATTACGCTACTTTGCTGCATTGCCGCTCCGCACGGTTACCTATAGCAGAGCGGCAACTTCGCGACACGAGACGCATGAGACCATGTTGGGTGGGAGCGATAGAGACAGAGAATGAATTTAATCCAAAATTAAGTAAGTAACGTTTGAACGTTTACCGATACTTTTTACCGATACCATCATGAAGGTAGCGGTAATTTTTAACGTTAAAAATTACCGCTACTTTAGGTATCGCTACTTAAAAAAGTATCGATACCTCGGCGAGGCAAAAGTAACGTTACCATATTTTTACCGGTATTCCAAGCCCTGCATTAGAGCTTATATCTTTTTTTTTTTTTTTTTTTTTTTTTTTTTGGGGTTGGATGGCAATGCACGGCTTGTGCTTATGCCAGTTGCGATAAAAGTTTGGGAAAACTGTTGCAAGGAAAAATAAAATTGGAATGAACGGAACGGAATTTTGATAGGATCAAAGGAGTTATGGAATCGTGAGGAGTTTCATGAAATTGGGTGAGGATGTAATATGACAATATGGTGATAATACAATACACAAATTACAATTTAATATCATTTTTTAGAATGAATTCAGATATGGCATTATAAATATCATAATTTTTTAGTAACAATATGGAAATAATCGATGTAGGGAAAGGAACACGTAAAGTTATTAAACTCACTATAAATGAAGATCGATCATATTTAGAACAACTAAAGAATATATGGTTCAGATCTCCAATCCCCGCGCCACACTCGCACATAGGGTTATCAATTATGTGAAATCTAGCTAGATTTGCAGGGGAACAAACATGACCCAATCGCATTCTTATGATACTGGTAGTGGCAATTTTTCCAAGTCTTATTTTAGAGAACCACGGCTTTAATGCAATTTCATTTTGAATCAATTTATAGTGTTTTGCTTTGAATTGAGTGGTATGATCCCAATTTACTTCCCAAGTCCTATGAAGATAGACTTTGGCCAAATGAACTAAGTCCTCACAAAAGTTTTTATATGGGGTTAAATCTCCACAAAGAACAGCTTCATTTGCCAACTTGTCAGCTCTAACATTACCATAAATGTTTTTATGGCCAGGAACCCACATAAAACATATTTCAAACCCCCTATTTACACATTGATATAGTAGCTTTTTGCAATTAAAGATAACTGTATTAATAGTATTACATTTAAATGGAAATTTTTCTAGGGCTTGAAGAGCGCTTTTCGAATCTGAGATAATTAGAGCTTTCGAAAGTTTAAACAATAATACATATTCAAGAGCCTTGAAGATGCCAAAACATTCACCAGTGAAAACAGAAGTTTCAGGAGGAAGTTTAATCTTTTGTACGATTCCATACTCATGATGATACACGCCCACACCTACAGGGCTTATACCATTATGTTTAGATGCATCGGTATATATACAATGGTAGTTTTCAAAATCCCTGGTTAAAATAAGATTAAAATGAATATCAGCTTTGTTATCATTTGGAATATTGAGATCTAAATTAACATTAGGTTTGTGGATCAATGAATTAAAATCTGTGGCAAAAATGGGCAGATATGATGATTTATGGGTAGGTGCTTCTAAAGAAATAAACTTACGGTAACTTATTACAAGGCATGGCATATCTTTGCGAGACCAATAAGAAGAACTTTCGATATAATCTGAAAGAATTTGTAATTTTGAGTGTAATAAATGGTTAGAATGCTGCAACACACGGAAAAGAAAACGGTCGCATAAATATTGTCGCCGGAATTTTAAGGGTGGATCACATAACTCTACTTGTAAAGCATTGATAGGGCTAGTTTTCATAGCGCCAGCTACAATTCTTAAGGCTTTCGATTGCACTTTATCTAATTTGGCCATAGCAAGAACACTGCAAGGCTCCAAAAGAAAGGTTCCATAGTCTAGAACACTCCTTATCAATGCGTTGTAGAGTAATTTTAAAGAAAAAGGGTGTGATCCCCACCATACGCCAGTGAGGCATCTAAGAATGTTAATAGCACGTTCACATTTAGCAGCAATATAATAGCAGTGGGGAATACCAGTAAGTTTACTATCTAATAATACTCCTAGGAACTTGGCTTCGTTTTGTTGAGGAATAATAGAATTATCATAACATATAGAAATAGAAGGTGGAGTGCGCATTCTTGTGAATAAGACAACAGAACTCTTAGAAACTGACAAAGCTAAGCCATTGTTCTCTAACCATTGTTTGAGTAATATTAAGGATGAATCAAGGGAAGAAGTTAAATTTTCTAATGATCGGCCGGAACTATATAAAAGTAAATCGTCTGCGTACTGAAGTATTCTAACAGTACCATTCAGGCTTGCTTCCAAATCGAAAGTATATATGTTGTAAAGGATAGGGCTCAAAACGGAACCTTGAGGAAGACCTCGCCATAATACTCTAGATTTAGTAGTCGAGTCTTCAAGGTTGACACTGATACACCTTTCTGCTAATAAATTGACTATAAAATTTGAAAGCATTAATGGAACATTTAATTTTTCGAGTTTATCTTTAAGAATAGATACCTCGACATTATCGTAAGCGGCAGTAATATCCAAAAAAGCAGCAAGGAGACTTTCATTTTTTGAAAAAGCAATACGAATATCAGTGGTAAATATAGCAATACTATCTATTGTACTTTTACCCTTTCTGAAACCGAATTGACTAGGGGCTAATAATCCATTACTTTCAATAAACCATTCTAGCCTGTTTTTAACAAGGTGCTCGGCTATCTTTATAAGGACTGATGATAAAGCTATAGGGCGATAAGACGAAGCTTCAAAAGGTTGCTTACCTGGTTTCAATATGGGTATTACCTCTTGAGATTTCCAAGAAAGCGGTATTACACCAGATAACATTACAGAATTAATTAAAGTAAGAAAATAGGTCAAACTAGAATCACTTAAGTGAGATAGAAAAGAATATGGGATCCCATCCAACCCTGGAGCTGAATCGGTCACATAAGATAAAATGCCTTTAAGCTCATTAAGATTAAAAGGTGCATTCAAGCCTACTCGTTCTTCAGAATTTAAACATAAAATAGATGGCTTAATAATATCTAATGGAACAAAAGATGGCGCTAACTTATCAAGAAACTCTTCTGCTATCGAGCTATGTAGGAAGGGAGGCTTTGATTCTTTATAAATAGATCTATATCTCCTTATGTTATTCCAAACAATAGAAGCAGGGATATCTGGTGATATAGAAGCGCAGAATTTTTTCCAACCTTCCCATTTTTTATTTTTGAATAATTTTCTAGTGCTTGTTATCAACTCGGCCAAAACGTTATAATTTTCCTCTGTAGAAATATCTTTGTACTTTTTTTCCGCAGCTTTTCTCGCCTTGATTGCAGACGAGCAATCACTATCCCACCAAGGAGGGAGAGGAATTTTTCTGGGGCCGCATTTTTTTAATGGGAAAGTTTTATTTGCGGTTTCAATTAACAGTGTAGCTAATGCGTGGGCACATTCAGATTGGTTAGACTGAGTAACTGTAGGCAAAGATGTCAGTTCCTGTTCAATTTGTTCTTTGAACGAGGTCCATCTGTCCTTTTTAAGTGTATATTTTAATCGTGGGGAATAACTAGGTGATGATGAATTGATTACCATGTTAGGAAAACGGATTATTATGGGAAAATGGTCACTGCCTAGTGTTGAAGTATGCACATGCCAGGTTAAAGAAGTTGCTAAACTAGGAGAGCATATAGACAGATCAGGAGCACTTATTGCTTCATGAGGCTGAGTACGCCTAGTTGGGTCACCAGTATTTAATATACATAAATTATTTACATCTAACATATCTAAAATTCTAGATCCATAATAATTGCTATTTGAGCTACCCCATGAATAATGTTGAGCATTAAAATCACCCAAGATCAGTAGAGGAGTAGGGAGAGAAGAAATGATATTTTCAACTTCATCATAAATATCTGAAGAAGGGTGGGGTATATAAACGGAAACAAAACATATATTATTAATACTAGCGGCAATAATTGAAAAATCAGGACTATGCACAGGAATGGGAATATGATAAAATGGAACATTATGTTTGATAAGTAAGGCAACACCAGCATAGCTGTCAGATCTATCTTCTCTGACGCATGAATAACTATTTATTTTAAAAATACTATCATGTTTTAACCATGTTTCTTGTAGTGCAACTACAAACGGATTATAATTATTAATAAAATAAATTAAGTCGCATTTCTTATTAGAAATGCTACGGCAATTCCACTGCATTATTAGTGGGACGTGATCCATATTGAATGTTTAAAATATCTAACAAATCGGAAGAATTGATGGCGGCGTTGGTCGGTGAAACGGAAGAAGATTGAGTTAACTTGTTAATAAGGTGTATCAGTAATTCTTTAACAGACATATCAGTTAGGGGCAAATCAGTACTATAGCCACATCCATTGGATGGAGAAGGCATGTTATAGTCATGTGTTAGATTTTCATGTGCTGCTCGATCATATCCTTTACTTAGGGGTTTAGGAGGGCTTTTTTTCAAAATTACTTGTTTTTTATAATTGGTCCTGATGGGATGATTTTTAGACGGAGAATGCATGGAATGATGAACTGGAGATTGAGGTGCTATGGAAGTTAAGACATCAGCATAAGATTTGGAGATTGGTGGATGAAGCTTAATAGCTTCAGAGTAAGATACACAATTCTTTGCCATGGATTCCTTAATTGCCTTTTGCCTCGAAAATTCAGGGCACTTACGGCTGGTTGCAAAATGATTGCCCGAACACATACAACATGTAACAAACTCCTCATCTACTGAACAATTTTCTCCTGAGTGCCCTTGTCCACATTTATAACATTTAGGAGTCGACCTGCATTGGCTTTTTATGTGCCCATACCTACAACATTGGAAACATTGGATAGTAGGAAAGATATATAGGTCAACTGGCAAAGCATTGTAGCATAGAAATACTCTCTTAGGTAAGATTTGCCCGTCAAAAGTCAACACTACAGTTTCTATCGGAACAAATTCACTCTTTCCGTTCACTACATTCTTCCGTTTCAATCGTCTCACTTTTAATACATTCCCTGTTCCTACTGGCACTGTGATATTTTCAATGAGTTCTTCATCAGACCAACTGTTAGGTACACCTCGTATCACACCCATACGAGTTGTGTTAAATGTAGGAATAAATGCTTTGTAGCTGTTCTTCTTCAAAGCACCATTGACTATAAATGAATTTGCATCTTCAAAGTTTGTAAATGACAGAGTTGCCCTGTTTCTACCAATTCGCTTGACACTTCCATTTACTATATTTCTAATGTTGTTTTTTTTTAGAAAATGTCCAAAAGAAATGGGATGAATATATGTATTGTCATTGGGAGATGTTTGCTCCCTCTGCACATGTACCACATATGGAGATACATCAGTAGCGCTATAGTATGCTCGTCCTACAGGAGTGCGCTGAGTATTCGATTCCAAAGTGTTTGAAGCCAAAGGATCTTGAATAGGTGTCTGAGAAGCAGACACCGGAGCGGGAGGTGGACAAACTGAATTATTAACTTCAATTTTCTTGGAAATGGGTTGAGAAGAATCGGAAAAACATTCGCAATTACAATCAATCTCATTTAAAGGAGCTATTAAAGTGGATTTATGATGCCTTCGTTTCTTTTTATTACAATGCTTACATATTTTTTTACCAGAACAACGCTTTCTTTTTGTAGTATTTCTGGCATTTTCAGACCCATCAGTGTCAACTATTGAACCTTCCGTGTCCATTTCAGACCCATTATGGGTAACAGTTACAGTGTGGAAGACCTGGGGGACTGTCCCCCCAGGATCTTCAGGGTCGTTCATGAAGAACGAAAAATTAATGAAAAAACTTACCAGATGATGATGATATTTACACTACAACTACTAAAAATAAATAAATGAACTTAAATATGTACACTATGCAACAAATTTGATCCTATATATCAAATTAATTATTTAAAATATCAAAGCCGAAAAAAGGACGCCCGCTCAAGTTGAGGTTTCCCGCGCTTCCCAGCTTATATCTTTTCAATTTACCTGGGTTATACTATGTTAGTTCCATATTTGAATTCTAGGTGGAGTTTATATTCATTGATTAAAGATGGTATCTATTTTCTATACAATTGTAAGGATTAAATTGCCTTTCAAATTCGGTAGCATATTTTAGTTGCGACGTTTCGACAATATTGTACAGTTTGTGAAGTTTTTTTTTATTACGGTCCTTTTATTTAAATTTAGAAACCAGATGAACGCTAGTTATATTTCACTTTAATTTCATTTATTCCTTATATAATATATTACTACACTTAATTTATTGAATATTGCGTTAAATAACGTATTATTCTCCATTTTCAGTATTTAGTGATTTTAAACTGTAAACTATAGATTCAAATTTCTGGCAACACAGTATAAAATGGCGTGTTTTGAAATATTCCTTTCAGTCAATATTAATTTATCAAGTTTTCAAAAGTTTGTGCTTTTATTAGAACTTGAAACTCCTAGCATTTTTTAAAACGGTCGTACAAGAACCAGGCTATAATGTGATTGCTAAAGTTTGTGCCCAAGGGACTAAAATCCGCAAGAAAATTGTAATTGCAAGAAACCCGCGGAAAGTTTATTCTACATTCGATAGAAAATGTGATTTTAATAACTTAAATGATAATGAAACCAAGATTCTAATTTTATAGTGGTGTGTGGTGTGTAAAAATGTGAAAGATAATAAAAGTTTCTATGATTTTACACTTATCTTTTATTTTTCAAATGTTGAATGATTTGCCAACCTCATTGTTAGTTTGTGTTTCTATGCTTAAGTTAATAAATAATTAAGAAAAATGTGCTTGCGGTTGGCAATTCATAGCTAAAATTCATCATTCCATAATGAAATAACTGTACATAAGTACTTATAATTAATTACAAGACCAGAGTATGCTGTAGTTTTATCGCTCTAGATAGTATGTATATTGACGAAAAGTTGCCGTAAACTACCGTCGTGTGGCGCTGTATTTATGTTGCCTCTTTTGACAGCCAAGATTGGTCTCTATTTCAGTATATTACAAAGTACTCTGTGGTGAAGCGTGATGTTTACTAAAAGTGTGACGTAAAAGTCACGGCGGACTAGAGTTGGTTGCGCGGGAACCTTTGAACACGAAAGGCGCCTAAAAGTTTGTGCGATAGAAAATATTTAATTTTATTTGTAAATATAGTTTTATCACCTAGTTACTGTACATAAAATTGTTTATAGTAGTTTTATAGTTATAAAGAGTACGGATTGAGAAGATGGGAGGAGTGAAGAAACGGAAAAAAGATCCGCCTGACGACCGAACCTCTCCCACAATGGAGACGTCTTCGGATTCCGACGACGACCATGCTGGGAAGTATAATATTTTTAAAGTCCCAGGGTACTCGAGGAAGTACCCTGAAAATAGTCAAAAATCCGAATATATCGTTTTTCTGTCGCATAATGACGATCAAAGATACTTTTCCGACAAAGACAGATTGGCCATTTCCCATGCCATACGGAAATATTGTGTAACTGGCATCTTACATCTTAGGTCCATTAACAAATATAAAATAGGCATTACATTTGATTTATCAAACAACGCCAATGTATTTTTAAAAAATAAAAAACTCTTAGATGAACTGGCTTTAAAGGCGACAATACCAGCGATGAGTTCTGAGGCTACTGGTGTCCTCACATCAGTTCCTACCGATTTGTCGAATGCAAAAATATTTTCGCTCATAGGTAGCTCCCGGAATGTAATTCAAGTGAGACGCTTCATGCGTCGAGTACGTAACGAAAATGGCTCAATATCTTTTCTACCCACCCAGACTGTTGCGGTCACGTTCGCATCCACCGAACTTCCACAATATGTTTACCTCGATAGTTGGCGGCACGAAGTTAGCACTTATGTACCTCCAGTGCAACAATGCCTTCGTTGCCTTAAATACGGACATATTGCAAAATTTTGTCGGAACGCAGAAGTGTGCTCTATATGCTCACAAAGCCACAATTTCAAAACTTGTACAGAAGACCCCAAAAATGCTAAGTGTTCGAACTGTGGTGGTAATCATATAGCGATATCAAATCAGTGTCCTAAAAAGAAAGAGAAATTAGAAGAAAACAAAATTAAGTCCATGGCCACCAAATACTCTGAATTATTTAACGAAAATTCTTTCCCACATTTAACTAAGTCCAACATAGAAACTCAGTTCAATAACCTAACTAAATCTACTTTTTTTATGAATATTTTTACTCAAGCCGTCACAAAGATGATAACAAATCAAAAAGATACCCCCATCAATTCAAAATCAATTAAAGATATATTAGAAGAGACCTTCAGAAACAGTATGTCTCCCCCAAATAATGGATTGTCTTAATATCATGCAGTGGAATGCTCAGAGCATTTTATGCAATAAGCTCCAATTCACTAAGTTTTTATATGATAAGAACATACATGTTGCAATAATATCAGAAACATGGTTAACTCCTATTAAAAACTTTAGTATTAAAGGATATCAAATTGAAAGAAATGATATAGGTAATAAGCATAATGGTGTAGCCATTTTAATCCATAACTCAATAAATTTCAAAAAAGTTAACACATATTCAGATAACTCCCTACAAAATATTTGTGTAAGAATAGTTGTAAATAATAGAGAAATTAGTATTGTAAGTTTTTATTGTCCTCCAACTTGTAATCCATCTTTTAATAAACAAAAATTTGATTCTTTAGTAAGGTCAATTCCGGAACCAATTATTTTTGCCGGCGATTTCAACGCCCATCACACATCTTGGGGGTGTAACTCCATCAACCCAAGGGGTAGAGATATTTTAGAAGTTGTTGATGACAATAACTTAGTTTTACTCAATTCTGGTGAGGCGACTACTGTTGGTTCTTTGTCGTGGCGTCCAAATGCTTTAGATTTGTCCTTCGTGTCTCCATCCTTGTCTCTTTGTTCTGATTGGTCTGTACATAATGATCCCCTTGGCAGCTATCATCTCCCTGCAATAATTAAAATATATGTAAATAATAGTCATGTAAATAGTGATCCAATGTGTAGAGATAGTAATCTGCCTATTTACCCTAATTTTAAAATGGTAGATTGGAATAAATATGTATACACAAAATGTAGATTTGTTATTGCTTGAACATGTGGATAGTGATATTAGCCCGCTGGAGGCCTATAGTTAATTTTGTGAAATTCTAAAATCAGCTGTTGATAAATCCCTTCCTTCACGTAACACTTCTTTTTCTTTCTCTGCAGCCAAAACAACCTCATCATTGCATAGTCCTCCTCGTAAATTATCTCGGAATCCTCCCCTTCCATGGTGGAATAAAAAATGTTCAGAGGCAGTTCAAAATTCTAAAATTGCATATTTAAATTTTAAAAATAACCCTTCTGATCTAACCTATATAGAGTTTAAAAGATTACAAGCTATCAAAAAACGCACCTTAAAAACTGAGCGAACAAATAGTTGGGTTGAACTTTGTGGCACTTTCAATCGTTGTACTCCATTGTCAAGAATCTGGAAATATATGCGTAAATTTAACAAAACATACACCTTTAAGAAAAATGATGATAGTTGGGTTCAGGATTTTTTACAAAAGTACACACCTGACTATGTAAATAATAATATTACTTTTCCTTTAAATAATGAAACCAATTCTGTAAATAGTTTTATAACTGAACCATTTTCTATTCAAGAATTAATATCAGCTATTTCTTCTAGGAAAGACAGTGCTTTTGGATTGGATGGCTTTCCATATATCATGTTGAAAAGGCTTAGTGACCAGGGGATGCATGCTTTTCTTAAAATTTTAAATAACCTGTGGTTAAATAATGTTATACCTTCATCTTGGAAGACTGATTGTTTGGTTCCTATCCTAAAACCTGATAAGCCTAGTTCATCTCCTGATTCTTATCGTCCCATTGCATTGACTTCTTGTGTAGGAAAAGTTTTTGAGCAGTTACTCAAACAAAGATTGGAATTTTATGTAGAAAAGAATAATATTTTACCTGCAAATCAATTTGGCTTTCGAAGAGGTACCTCATCGCGTGAAAGTATATGTCAGTTACAACTCGATATTCAAAATAGTTTAAGTAAAAAAGAATTCTTAATGTCTGTCTTTTTTGATATTGCTGGGGCTTTTAATAGTGTAAATATAGACATCCTTTGTGGTGAACTGAATTCTGTGTTTCCAAGTAAAGTAGTTCACTGGATCCATAATATTTCTTGACTAATAGGGAAGTTTTTGTCAAACATGAAGGAAAATTGCATGGTCCAAGACTAGCTTCTGTTGGTGTGTGTCAAGGAGGAATACTCTCTCCACTTATATTCATCCTCTATATACGCCGGTTGAATTTGATCCTGGGTTCTGATGTGAAGAATCTCCAATTTGCTGATGACTTAGTTGTTTACGCATCTGGAAAAAATTTGGAAATTGTATCAGATAAACTAAATAAATCACTGAAAGGGTTACATACATACTTTTCCTATTTGAATCTAAGCATTAATACTTTGAAATCAAAGCTCGTTATTTTTGGCAAATCAAGTTCTATTGCACCTTCTATTAATTATAATAATATCCCTATCCCCATCTCATGTGAAGTGAAGTTTTTAGGTGTGCTCTTTACCCGCAATATGTCTTGGAAAAATTATATTGAACTAATATGCTCTAGAGCTAATAAAGCTTTCAATGTCCTGAAATCTATCTGTAGAACATCTTGGGGTGCTGATCCCAAAATACTATTGCTTTTATACAAATCTTTAATTCGTAGTCATTTTGAGTATGGTTTTCTTTGTTTCGCTAGTGATAGTCGGCTGGTAGATTTCTTGAATAAAATACAAAATAAAAGTTTAAGGCTAATTACTGGGGCATTTAGAAGTACCCCTATTAATGTAATGCAAGTTGAGTGTAACTTACCTCCGTTAAATATAAGATTTTCTTATTTATAGGAAAAGTTTTTATTGAAATTATATAGTAAAATTGGCAATCATCTTTTCTTGTATCTCCATAATTCAATTTCTCACTTCCATTGTCATTCCCTTTATATTGTTCAGGACTTCCGTAATTTTGTAAATTTGCTTGATTCATTGAAAATTCACAGGCAATCCCTTCTTCCTTGTTATCAGGGGGATTTTTCTAGCAAATTTCCTGCAATTGACATTATTATTGAACATGAGTTATCTTCTAATGATGTACTTAGTAAACTGTCTGAATATGATGGTTACAGACGTTTATACACTGATGGGTCAAAATCTGACTCTGCTGTGTCTTTTGCAATTTACGATAGATTATTAAATACTGGTTCTGGTTTTAAAATAAATTCAAACACAAGTATATTCTCAGCTGAGGCCTTGGCTATTCTTGCTGCCTTAAAACATATTGAACATAAAAATAATGGGTGTTCTAAATGGATCATACTTAGTGATAGTATGAGTGTTCTAGAAAATCTCAAAAATAACAAATATAATGCTAACACAAATTATTTAATCCCTTTAATTAAAGAATTATGGCTAAACCTTTTAATGATGTACAGTATAAAGGTAGTATTTATGTGGGTTCCTTCTCACTCTGGTGTTTTAGGAAATGAGCAAGCTGACTTTTTAGCCAGAACTATAACAAATCTATCAACTATTATTCCTGATTCCAGTGATAGTCTCAACTTTTTAGTGCCTTATTCAGATATAGACTTCATTTTAAAAAGAAGGTCGATAGAATTGTGGAGAAGACATTGGAATTACACCATCCAAATTGAAAACAAAGGGTTATGGTATGCTACTTACAATGTTCCCATTGGGAGTAAGCCCTGGTTCTGCAAAAGCAGCTTTTATATTAACAGAAAATTTTATTCTTGTATTTTAACCTTCAACTACCGACGTCAGTTTTTCGTCACACTAGTACCGACGTAGGGCCTGAGAGGCCGCTAATATAACATTAAATATTGTGGTAAACGTGTGTCATTATTTTTCAAACTATGGTTTCTATTGTAAATTTGGTATGTTACGATATGATAAAAAGATAAAAATAATAATCAAATTTATTGAAGTTATTACTTTTATGCCTTAATTTCCATGCATTATGTTTGACTAAAAATGAATGCCAGACGAAAAAAAAATTATTTTAAATTATTTCACTTTTCAAAAACTAAAAAAGTTACCTTTTCTTAAATCTTAGGGTTGAAATAACTATAAAAATTATAAACTGCATTTGGAATGTTTCAAATAAAAAAAATATCCAAGTACCAAGTTACATAAAATTAGAGCATGATAATTTAAGCTAATTGTAAACAAACATGTTTTTTACATGATTACTAATATGAGGATTTTCTATTTAGTTTAGGTGGACAACATGCACATATTTTTCTTGTTTTTTCTTACAATTAAGCTTCCAATCAAAGTTTCATGATTCGAATCCAAAATATTTCTATGACATCGTAGTCTCTTGGATTGTTGAATCTCTAAAATTCCATTTAATTGCTTGCCAAGTATATATTGTATATGTTGTTTCAAGTACATATTTGTATAATTATATTTATGTTAATATACTTGTGTATATATGTATATATTTATTTATTTAATATTTATGGTACATTATAATATTTATGTAGTATATATTTTTTTTTTATGTATAATGTATTTATTTATTATATTAGTTTATTTTTATATTTTCCATTGTGTTTCTCTTTGAACACTCACCGCACATAAATCTGCTCTCTGCATGACCTAAAGGTTAACTGGTAGAGAATGCTCCTAGCATTAAGTTCGCCTTTTGTACCATTTTGTGCAATAAAGTTTAAATAAATAAATAAAAATTGTTTGTAGCTAAACGGTGTTTACCACCCGACATTTCCGGTACATTTATATTTTAACTTATCAATCAGGTTCCTGTAAAAAATCACTTTTTGTTGACCTTAGCGTAAACAAAAAAGTCACGTAACTACCGACGTTGGGCCTATGAGGCCTCGTTGGAGTTTTAAATCTAAATAGCTTACTGAAATCGTGTTTGCCGGCATTACTACCACACTCATCGGCGTTGACGCAACTAAATTCGCAGGTACTGAAGAGTACGGGGCTTTCCTGCTAGAGGAAGGGGTTAATCTAACAAAATCTCTAGCCGCCTCGGCCTCACAGGCCCCACGTCGGTAGTTAAAGGTTAAGGCTTCGTTTTGGGCACTGTCGTTTAAATTTTCATCTCTTTCGTTTAAAAATTGTTCGAAGTTCACTCTGTGATCATTGCAATACACAGTCAGAGCAGTCCGTGTCACACATCTTCTTTGATTGCTCATCCTTCGGCATTCAGCGCCTTGTGCTAATGGATGAGCTGATTGAAATTTACGGTAATCCCAATTTGGTACCGCGCTCAATCCAGGCTCTCCTTGTAAATGCTTTGACTTACATTCCCCTATATAAATTTATTTGTAATACCGTTGGGCAAATCTAAAGGTGTAAATCTATGTAGTAATAATTATATTATTTTGTCAGGAAATATGCAATTTTATATTAAGTGTATATATGTAAATACTACTTTGGTTTTTGTTTTTAGTTGTAATCTTCTTGTTATAATAATTTTTACTGATTTTACTTTGCTTTTGCTTGAGTCGTTGGCATGATGAATTTGAAAAGTTGAAATTTATTTTACGTTTTCTAACCTCTACACTGACTGACATAAAGTTGTCATAAATTTTGACACATGGATTTGACCTAGGATTTGACACATTATGGATTTGACATTTCATTGAAACGGGAATGAATAACTTGGACGGAAAAAAAATGAATGGAACAGGATAAAATTATAAAATACTAATGAAGTTAATAGCATACACTGGAAATGAATGTAATCTTTTACTTAAGACTTGGCAGCATGGTCTCAGACCTTAGCCGGTTCCATTAGGAACGAATTTAAAAAAAAAAAAAAAAAAAAAAGCGGACTAGAGTTGTGCTGTTTTCGAGCAAGTAATTTAATTGAAAAATTAAAAGTCGTTTTTCTTTATTATTTGATATTAATAAAATATATCTATCGATATTTTTTCCGATATAATATATCGTAGTATTCTATCGATACTTTGCGATATAACGAACAAATATATCGATATTTTAGAAATATCGTAAGTAATTACTCGTCGTATTTAATTTAGTCTATAATATTAAATACCCCTATTTGTGAATCATCATCATCATCATCATCAGCCTATTGCAGTCCACTGCTGGACATAGGCCTCTCCAGTTGTTCGCCATCTAAAGCAAACTTCTGGAGGACATACCCATAATCGCCACGCTGCCTGGGCAGGCGGGTTGGCGATCGCAGGGCGTAGCTTCTTGCTCCGGTGACGCTGCTGCCCGTCATCGGCCTGTGGTTTTTAGCTACGCCTTCTATCGTGATGGTTTAACCGCCACCAGTCGGTTTGCCAGAGCCTCGTTTGTTGTTCGGCAGGATGCACCACGGGCAGGTGAGGATGGCTTGGAACGATAAGGTGATAGGTCGCTCCCTTACATCCCATACATCACATATTTGTGAATACCGGTGAATCAAAACATTTAGAAAGAAGAAACAAATCAACTTTATTATAGTATTACAGTATAAAAGATTTATAAATCCTAGTACTTTTTCTCTAAACCTTGCAAAAACAAAACTTTAGGCTTCCTTCAGATTGACGTTTAACCGCCATCAAACCGCCGTCAAACCGCTACCCCTGTTCACACTACGAACGCGGCGGGGCGCGGCGTTCAAACTGCGGTTTGGCGGTTGATCCGCTACCCGTTTTGACATCGGCGGGCTAGGACTGCTCTATAGTCAAATTGTGAATATCGATGAAAGTAGAAGACAAATGCCCATCGCGAATCTTACATATGCAAAGTAAGCGTATCTGCACTACGTAGTGTCACTAGGAAAATAACTTAGTGCCGACGTAAGTTCTTTAGTGTAGACTCTCGTAATTAATGGTTCACAATTGGTGGGCAGCAATACTATCCATATTTTGGGTAAAATTTTCAGCTACTAAATATTTTTAGCTAGAAGATATACTCTACCAATGTCGCAAAATTTCATATTCATTAATTCTAAAGAGGTTTGCTCTTGTCGGGTGAGCAATATCCACCACTCCCTGAACTCCGCCAGTGCCTTGAACTCCCATTACGTAAAACAGTTCTCGAAGGTAATATAGAATAGGAAAGAAAGGATGAGAGAGGCCACGACGACCATTACACAACAGTTAAGGAGAAAGTTATTTAATTATTTCCTAAGTGATAATAATGGCCCGTTTGCACTATAAAAAAAAATTACCTTTCTTTACTCTTTGTCGAAATATTTTCTCAAGAAACTGGTAGTTAAAAGTAAAATAATTTTAAATGGAAATGGATATTTCCATTTAAAATTATTTTACTTTTCGGTTTATTATATTAAGATATTATCGAAACTTTAATAGCACTATACCTCCATCACTAGCTAGTGACATTTCGTCTTCTGTTTTATAGAACGTAACTTTACACGGTTAAAATAAAATATGAAACAAATTTATTTGAATTTATAAATTATGGTGGAAAATATTTAGTACACGATGAGGCCACACTAATTATTTAGAAATGGTTATTAAACTATGGATACATTTTTAGTTAGCATTTTTCTATATCAAAAATCAAACATTATTTTCTATGAAATACGAAATAATGGAAATCTGAACATGATTAATTCATGAATACTACATATCTACCTATTTTATGTGGCTTTAGGGAAAGGATTTAGACCCTCCGCCCATACTTTTGGTTATGTCGACTTTAATTTTATATTACTTGGGACTTGGATAAACTTCAAAAGAATTGTGACTTTGGGTTTGGAAATACTTGGGAATAAACCGCATTACTGTGAAAGTGATTTTTATTGCCTACACATTGTCATATTGGAGTCATAAAGTCCATATTGGAGTACAACGTTGTACAATCCCAATTGTATAAAGTGTAAGTAGGTAGGTTTTTTTTTCTAATTTTAATATTTCAGTAAAGTGCACCACCAGTTCGATAACCCACCAGCCGCCACTGCTCTTCTGTCTTCTGTACAACACTAAATCGTTTGCTCTACCTATTGTTGGTTTTACGGCAGATATAGCCAGCCCACTGTCACGTATGTATTATGTTCGTTTCGTTTCCTACTTATTTGCAAACATTTTACAAGCTAACAGAAACTCTCCAAAGCGCTTATAAAATAAGTTTCAAAGGCAATTACATCAAGACAAGAGGCACATTTTCGTCTCGTCTGAGAATACTACAGCCCTCCATTGGTCAAGAGTCCAATCAACATGGTCGCGAGCAAATTACAAGCGACTTGTCGATGGGCTGCTATTAATTTTGGACCCCTAGCAGCTCTATGCACCGTGATGTTCTCCTCCCTCAGTCTTCGCCTGTGTCTACAGACACTCACGGTTCTTCTGCGTGCTGTCTGAAGCTGCCTGTTGTACCTCAATGACATTTGAGAACCGATTTCATAAACACATTGAAACAAGAAAGCAGTCGTGTCTGTCCGAGTTGCAGCGAAATCAAAGTGAAAGTCAAAATACCTTTATTCACATAAACTTAAAATAAGCACTTATGAATCGTCAAGTAAAAAATAATGTAAAAATATAAAAAGTAATGTAAGAATGTGAATAAAATAAAAATCTACCTGATCCTTGTCTATAAATGTAGCCACCGGTCTCCAGGAACCGCTGGCAAAACTTTTCAAATCGAAAAACGGTTTGAGTTCAGTTGCCAACCACCATCACCCTACCGCATACCCGATTGAAGCAGTGCCCTCACTTGAGCAGCTTCATCAAGTGTGGTATCCATATTCAAGCTGTGTTGTTACAAGGCTTGTGCTGTTTCTTATTACACATCTTTTATTGTATCCTCATAAACTTGTTTGTTAGCGAAAACTCCCAATTGAACCGTTATCGACCCTGTGAGATTTGTTTGTGTGCGCGTCGACGATGGCACCGACATGACTGATGTGTACTTTTCCAATTGAAAGTACCAGGAGTGCATAATCACATAGGAAGTTTAAATTATTCAATTCCTATACAAGAAGCATTGTAATATTTGATAAGAATTTCTTTAAGTATTGTGGGAACGAAAACTCCCATTAGATCTACCGTAAAAACAGGTAGTAGAATACAACATATAACATCATAATTTTATGAAGAAAGTAAATACAATAATTCTTTATTTTAGCAACGCGCTTCAAAAATGGTTACGTTCTGTTAGTAGATACGTAATTGTTTTATTTTTAGTGTTGTTACAATTTAATCGTTACGTTAATGGATCATAATGATTAATCGATATGTGACTAGTACAAATTGTAATCAGCATGGGACACCCGAAAGTTAAACGATCACTATGAATCGTTAATTATTTGCTGTTCGCTTAAGACAATTGTGACAACTGTATTAAACGTGAGTTTATGAAATTTATTTCTTAAGTGAAGATGTTATTATAGATGAAAATACGATAATATTATAATTTAATCAAAACTTAACTTTTGTAATAATATTTGAAGTTTGTAGACGTCAATAAACTTCTCATTTGCAATCAATTTAGTACTCATGGCTCTCAAATAAAATTTAATGTGTAAATAAATAATTCTTCTTAAGGTGACCAGAAAGTAATATAGAACAGTAAACAGTCGTGTATCCTATTCCCAAAAACAGAGTAATTAAAGTCACACATAAATTATCTTAAAAGCGATTATCGATCTTTAGATTGTAAAATCATTTGGTACTTGAATGGATTTATTCTCACTAAAGAATCAACTATTATCTCTAGCCGACCATCGATCCACAACACTACCAGCTGCCGAACCGCAAAACCGCGACCGCTAGTGTGAACACCTCGGCCGTTTTGCGGTTGATCGGCGGTCGATTTGCGGTAGCCGCCGGGCGGATCAACCGCTAGTGTGAACGAAAATAAACGCTAGTATGAACAGGCGCTTATTCACTCTTTTCGCTTGTATTTACATTTCGTAAACTGTATTAATTAAACAATACAGACT
>JAVAXP010000034.1:0-203293 GCA_031163375.1 Conogethes punctiferalis | reverse complement strand
TGCAGTAGGGTCCAATTACAAAGTACTCTGTGTTTCGACTGGTACGCGACCGACCGAACGAATGATTGTGAAGTGAAACGTCAATCATGCGAGCGACAACAACGTCAACAACAATGAGCGACGTTTGGGTGACAGCTGTCATGTTGACAATGCAAGTGCATCGGTCCGAATCATTCTGCGTAGGTACCTAACGGAATAGATTTACGGTTCTCCTATGAACGCAGGGGCCAAAAAGCTATGTGGCAAAAATTGTAATTAGTCCGTCTTTTAGCTTCCCGTAAAAATGCCTTACTGAGTGACGTCTAATGTACTACGAGTATAACTACATATTATGTAGGTACGTGTTTTGTGATTTTTTTCATTAGTTCCTTGACTAAATAGACTATCGTTAAAAAGTTAAAATAAATTAAAGCATATTTAATGTAAGAGAATAGGTTATTATTACACCTGTAAACCGACATTTTATTATTAAATTTTATTAAGTAGGTATATTTACATAATACCTTAAATATTAAATGAATATTAGGTAGGTACCTAGTGATAACACAAGAATTGATAATCTGAAAGTATTTATTTACAGAATCCAATTACAAAAGCTCATTCAACCAGAGAGAGAGAAAAGTAATATTTACTAGTAGTAGGTAATTGGTTTCATTTATTTACGAGAGTCATTGCATTTTTACTTTCATATCTTTTTGCTAATCTCTGTGGCCAATTCATAGAGCAATATGATCTACCCTCTCTTCTAAAGTATGCCTCTCTATAACTACATTACCTAATTCGTATTATGTCCTCCTACTTACAACCTTTATTTTAAAAGTTTATAAATGGAGATTTGGATTTCATTAAGGATAAGTATAAGTGTCATGTGGGTGAGGATTTAAACAAATAAAAGACGTTTAGTGGTTGGATATAAATATTTTTTATTAATTAAATACCTCGGAATGAACATTTGTCACAGATATACACTTAATAAATATCGTGATTGAGTCTTACAACACACATTATTATTTGATTGAATCTGTAACCTGCTATGTACAGTAGGTAGGCAACGTCGCTGACTCCTACATCGAGTGAGGTGATTTAAAAAATAGTTTGCCTGTAGGTATCTAATAAAATATACACACTACTTTATAGAATGTACTACCTACGTATTATTATACGGCAACTCCGAAACATTTGGTCACATTAGAAATAGTTCACCCTACAGTAAATGTGCAGTTATGCTGCGATGTATACAACTACAGTAAAATTCTAATTTTCCTTACTTAATGTACCTTCGTAGAAGCCTTTAGATAAAAACCAGGTTCTCAGAAAGTGTAGGTTTGCAGTAGACAGAATTACAGTACACGAAACAGGAGGCTAAAAGTCAAATTGTCTGTGTAATTGACACCAAGACTGTGCTAGAACGAAAGTCACGTAGCACCGAGTAAGGAAACACTATTATAAATAAGTTTATATATTTTGCTTGAATAATGTATTAGTGTTACTATCTAATCGTTATAATATTAATATGTATCTAAATAACAAATTCGTAGATACACCAACAACGTAAACTAAGTACAAAAGACAACAAAAACTCTCATACTGGTAAAACAAGATGTCACGCAAGTGCATTGATGGATGTAACAATTTGGAGTAAAAAAATAATTTTATAAACAATTTAAAAGTACATAATTACAAACACACACTCATAAGTCTTAATAAACCCCTAGAAGGAAATAAATCGAACTAATTAAAAGCGAAACTATGCGATAACTGGTAAGTAGTAATTATTAAAATCGATTGCGAAGTATTATGATAGAAGTAACTTACAATTAAAACATGGCAATAAAATGTCGGTAAGTACAAAATAGACTCATAGGTACTCTCATCTGTGCAAAATAAGATGAAGAAAGTAATTAAACTTACTAGCTTAAAAGTACAAGCACAGCAATTCGGTCCGATTAAAAAATAAAATCTTTTTTTTTTGTAATTTTATTATGCATGGAAGTAATAGTACCATGGAAGTATTATGTACTACGTACAAGAATAGTACATAATACTTCCATGTTATTATGTCATTGATCATAGATTATAATGCCAGTTTCGCTTCAAAAAGGTTTTGTTAACAGTGTGGGGGTGTAGAAATAAATTGATTTATGACGTTTAGAGCTCGTCGTGCTTGGGGCCGGAGAACTCTTCGTGGCTGATGAAGCCGTTCTTGTCCTTGTCCTCGTGCTGGAAAATCTCCTCGACCAGCTTGTCGTGGCTCTCGAGCATCTGCTTGATGTCCTCGCTGATTTCGCCGCCGTCACCGGGCACCATTTGTTTCTTCAGGTACTCGCTCACCTTCGGACAAAGGAAACGAGGCGTTAATAAAAATAAATGGTTAATTATACAAGATTTTTTTTGTATGAGTCGTTATGTCGATATACTTTTGGTACGCCTCCTGCATTAAACAATTCGTGACGTGAAAATAAAAAAAAACTGTATTACGTAGGTTGGTATAGACGTCATGCCAGACTAAATATCGAGGCAGATTCTTAGTACAAGGGGACCTAAGCCAATTGAGAGGCTCCTTTGCAAAAGTTATTATAACAGGAATCGAGTTTTGTACTATATAATAGTCTTCAGAAAATCTTAGGTACCTTTATTATTTGACAAAGTACTATAATAAGTACGGTAATGTACGACTATTTATCTTATTCATAAAGCTAATATTTTTATGGCATTTACAGTATTCATAGAAACAGTTTAAAAATTTACAAAATTTATTTGTACATTATATTTATTGTTTTGTAAGGCTTTATCTATAATGTGACGTCACGTATTTTGCTACCCATTAGACTGAATATTTATTCGGTTTTTATAACATTAAAAATGTAAATTGTAATAACATTAAGTTTTAATGTCTGATATTATACGATTTCCTCTTTTACTGTAATGGTTTTTATGAGTTTACGTCTAGTGGGCCCATCCCAATTCTTATCATCATCATCATCAGCTTTTCGAAGTCCACTGCTAGACATAGGCCTGTCCAATTGTACGCCACATAAATAATAATTCGACATTTTTTGCATACACCCCAACAGTAAAAAGAAAAGAGGTGTGCATTCCCTGTTGTATCCTTCACGTAACCGGATGGAGCTATCGGGACCGGAACTAAATAAAGCGCGGCCACTTGGCGGGAACGATTGACAGCTCCAATCGAACGCCCGGGGAACATGCTACATTTAATTTTCGAACCAATTCTTCGACATCCGTAGCGGAAACCCTATTTCTTAGGTTCAAATGGGTGCAAACAATATTTTCGAAGTAAACATACATTTGCCTTTTTACTGCATATGGGGGAGAAGCTGAAAACCAGCGCTGTCCAGATATTTCCCTGTGGAAGCTACATCTGAGCTAATTCCCATTGTTTTTGTTACTACGTTTTACGTAGTGATTTTTTTGATATCTACCAATTTATAATAAAATCTGTATTTAAAAAAAAAATATACCATATAGCAAAAAAGTGGTCTGCAGATTTTGCCTTATTCCTTCTCCCGAAATCCAAATGAAACCTATTCTAATCTATACTCGTATTAGGCCTAAATCAATTTCAAATCTATTCGTGATTCACTGGTGTGTCATGTCTAATTAACGATCTGCCATTTCGGCAAACGAAATTTTACATTTTAAAGTTCAAAATTGACACTGAAATCAGCGCAAGTCTATAAAATATTAAATTTTTTGCATTAAAATATACCAGTTAGATCGCATGCCTGTTAAAAATAGGGATAAAGTAAGGCCAAGTATTACAGTGCTACATTATGCCGCTGCTATTGGGAGAGGCCTATGTCCAGCAGTGGACTGATGTGGGCTGATGATGATGATGATGATTATGCCACTGCACTTTTCTGCCGCGCGGCGAAAAACTCCTAGTGCGCTCTATTTAGACCAGGTGGTCTAAATAGAGTTTGCGGTATTTACAAATAACCACAGTTGGAGAAAATATTTTTATTTCAAACTTCAACTCCGTTCAGAGCTAGATCTTCTAATTTCGTATGGTGAAACAGTGTCAATAAGATGATCGTTTTCAAATGAGATTAGATAATGCAATATTCAGTGATTTCTTTAATTTTGAGAAATACTATCTGATTCTGTTGTTAAATCAAAGATATAAAACTAATATTTTTAAAATTTATTTAAAAAAAAAGCTTTTGTTTAAAATTGTAAATCACGTGTTAACTTTTTTCGTCTAGAACAAAAACCTAAATCGGAAGGAGAATACGTTCGCGTTAGAAAGGAGGGAAAGAGACGTTAGAAGCGGAAACGCAAGCAAGAAGTCGGTGAAGATTGTTAACTAAACCACCAGGAAGTGAGTACATAGGTATGCCATGCTATTTTTACTTATTAATCTAAACTTATACCTATTTATTCTTAAATTATTTGTAGATATACTATAAGTAAGCAAGTAGTTATGAATCATTTCTAGCCCCACCACTCTGACCCTTTTAAAACGTGCGTTTTGGCGACTAAAAAACGCTAGTATACGGCCGGCCTATTAGTGTAGTGTTTTTTGACCTGCGATCCCCGGGTTCTGGTGTTTCTTAATACCTCAAGCTCTGGGTGTCCGGTATATTAATTAGTAGCAAAATTGTGACGTTTACTTAGCACGGCCAGTTTGCGCCAGCAAGAGTTGAGACTTCTGAAAATTTAAACTTTCTGCAGCACTAAAGTTAATCCTGTGTTGATAAGAGTCTCCTCTTGTCTAAATGTTTTATTTTTCGTGCAATATCGATCTATATACCTATCATTACTCCACCACCCAACATACCAGTGTCAGCGAAGAAGACCCAAAGCCAGCGTCCAGGCATTCCGTCATCACTAACCTCTTCCCTGGACAGCTCCCGGTCTTGGTCGGCGTCCATTGCTTGGAACGCTAGCTCAATACTCACTTCTTCGCGGGAGAGCATGTTGTCTTTGTCCGCGTCGATCTCCTTGAACACGTTGGTGGCTGGGGGGGAGTCGCCGATGTTGATCAGCTCCACGTCGAAGTGCAGGGTCGCGTGGGGGGGGATCACGTTGCCGGCCCCGCGCTCGCCGTAGCCCAGGGATGAGGGGATCGTCAGTTTGCGCTTT
Organism: Conogethes punctiferalis; assembly: GCA_031163375.1. Taxonomy (NCBI): domain Eukaryota; kingdom Metazoa; phylum Arthropoda; class Insecta; order Lepidoptera; family Crambidae; genus Conogethes; species Conogethes punctiferalis. The sequence continues at coordinate 198,187 of JAVAXP010000034.1, read as the reverse complement.
TCACCTGGAAAATGCGAGTGAGGAGGTTAGAATCTTAACTGGCCAGAAACTGGACATGGTGGAAAAACGTCATTATCATAATTATCAGCCTGCAAACATCCACTGCTGGACATAGGCCTCACCCAATGACAATAGGCTATTATGGCTGAAAAATTTAATTAGTCCGTCTTTTAGCTTATTCAAAAATAAAAGACACGTATTTTTCCTTTTTTCATTCAAATAAACAATGGCAAAGATACAAGGCAACAAAAGTTAGGAGTGGGAGTCTTTGACGTCACTCGCTCCCGTAAAAATGCCTCACCGAGTGACACATAATTTCAACGGGCTATAACTTTGTAATTTTTGTCTAATTTACAAATAAAAAAAAAACGTGTAATTTATTTTTGAATAAGCTAAAAGACGGACTAATTACAATTTTTGGCCATAATAGCCTATTGTCCGGGTTGGTGACCGCAGTAGGTTTTATTTATACACAGGTAAACGCTGCTGCCCGTTTCCTGATCTTCTCTTAGTCGTATTCTACGACACCCACGGGATGAATGGAGTGGTCTTTTTCTAAATCCGGAAACCACACGAAAAAACTACGTAAAATGTAGAAATGCAAGATTTTACCGATAAATTGAAGTTTATTCAGCCTTAAGGCTAATTTCTATAATACTTTAATTAATAGGGTACTTTCCTATGTCTGTTTCTGCAAGCAACATGTATTTTTATAATTACCAAAAATAATGATTAAAATTAAACTCGCTTTAGGAATCTCAATTAAAATATAATTCTAAATCAGACCGCAATAGGTCTTTGCATTGATATCTACCCCAAAAAAAGTCAAATAAACCACTGGATCCCAAACTGTAACCGTCTTTGAGGACTACATCAACAGTGCGTCTCCTGCGGCTAATTATGATGAAGATGACATAAAAAAAACACAGTTTATAAGTGTCCATGTCTCACGTCTATCTAGTTTCCCTCTCAACAAAAAGCAATCAATTCCCCAGCGGTAAAACACCCGTCGGGCACGTTGCACAAACAGGCAATAGACACAGATGATAGCATAGATAAGATGCGGCGACCCATAGACAATGTCGCTTGACTGGCAGCCAATATCGCCGCATTTGATGACCGTTTCAAGCGTAAATAGGCCTCAACAGTCCAATGCAGGACTGTACTGTAGCCCCTGCCCCGAATTCGGTTTACGTTGTTGGAAAACATGCAACTGTTGTACTACCTACGAAATCATGTATTAGATATGACGGGTCCACTGCAATAATGATGAATGTCCTTGGTTTTTTGATTTGAGATATATTGGGCTTTAAGTTAAAACACAACGTTAAATGAACAGCTAGAGATGTTCCTTTTTTCTTCGGTCTGGGAAAACCTTGCTGGAAATCGGGACGAGTGAAGAAAACAGGAGGCTTTTGATCAGCAGTGGAACAGTAGTAAAAATAACCAAAACAAATTCAAGTATTTATGGACAATCATCTTATTTCAGACCCTTCATAATATGATGAATAATTAGGTACTTGTTTTAAATTAAGATTCAAACTAAGGTTGTATTATGGTAAGGTTTCCTTTAATTATGAGTAGATACTAGATGTTTACGATTTTGGTCATCTCACAAAACACCCAGACACAAAACTATTTAGATTAACCGATTGAGAATCGAACCCTGAACCTTTGTATTGACTACGCTTTATTTTTAATGCTACCGTTGCACCACCGAGGGCGTTGTACAAAACTCATTAGTTACTTTGTTTAAAGTAACTAATGAGTGTGTATATGGTTTATTTCCACTAAATTGTATGATGTGGATAGCTAACAATAAGTTCACAGTTTCTGCTTACTATCAGTCATGATAACGTACTCATTTTGAAGACCTAACGTTTACCGATCTTATTTTTCGCTTCACCATAGTCGGGTAAAAAGTTTTTTCACTTATCACCTTGATCCTAAGCCGTATGTTGAAGGTTACACGAGTATGAATAAATATTTATTTGTCTGGCAATAAATCATAGTTTAGTGGGGGCGCCCCCCTTGTCTGCGAGGTGTCCTACATACGGATTCCTTTTTTATCACCCTTTTAGAATTTTCTTTTGTTTCGAGTAGTTTGAAATATTCAATCATTGTCTGCGCAGCTGTGAAATTTATAGTAGCCAAGCGGTGAAAATGTATTAGAATTTTAAAGTGAAGACAACTCAAAGAAAAACACTGAAAAGCAATATTATTTAAATTACACAACAATGTGGCTTTGTTTTGCTTGATGGTAAGCGCAAAAGAAGCGCAAGTCTGTCTAGGATGAGCTCACAGCCGCGGTGTTTCCTGATCGCCACGAATCGTAAGTAGTTCTTCAAACGTGGCATAAAAGGCAATTATTCCCAGTTGTCCCCTCTGGCCCTGTCCCCAGGGGTGACAATTCGTGCCGAGTGTTCCCTTTCAGACGGCTGACTAGCCGCACGGTAGGTAGCGGCTTAGTTGTGCCCCTGGCATTACTGAGTCTATGAGCGGCGGTATCCGTTTAGCATAATGGGCTGCTCGTCTTCCTCAGTAATAAAAAAATAAGAGGCCTACAATAATAAGAGCTTATGTCTGTACCGCGCAGCTTCCTGCAAGGCATCATATGCAACTCATCTGTAGAAATCTTGGACGCATTATAGATCAATCATGTAATTTTTGATTGAGTCTTTAAAAATATGAAGTTAAGGGTTCCAATTAGAGCCTACTATTAAACCTAACATAAGTGGGGAACTCCTTTACATAGGCTAGCACTTATAGAGTGACATCTAATCCACAGCTAAATTTAGACCTAGGTAAATGTTAGCACTTCAGAGGCGTGTAATGTACTTGCACTAATACGTTTGAACAAAGGCTAATCCACGGTAGTTAATACAAACCTGTTAATTGCGTATATAAGCAAGTTTATATACGTTGTGTCTATATGCTTTCATAGGATCACTTAACCTCTGCGATCTGCACAAAACCTTCTGCGGGCACCATGCAATGCACGCATCATTCTACGCCTGATGAAAAGCGAAAGAGAAGCCCAAGTCGCTGTGACAACGGGCAAGTAACTGGTCAGTTACCTGTCAGTTGCCACCCCCCACGACCTCCGGAAGGCCTATTCACCGGCAGAAACACGACCCGGAGGTCGAAATGTAATATCTGGAGTATTGGTCCCAAGGACTCGCACGGTGCGGTTTGCCTCTACTTTCTTGGTGCGAACGGCCAAACTATGGAACTCCTTGCCGGACTCTCTGTTTCCGGAGACATGTGATCTTGAGGTGTTCAAGGCGAGAGTGAATCGGTATTTTCTGGGTAAGCGTGTTCCATCGTAGGCTTCAATATCACTTAACACCAGGTGAATTGTGGCCAAGCGCAAACCCATAATGAATAAAAAAAATTGTTTAATTAAATAGTTTGATTAGATTAAGCTGAGACATTAGACTGTGTTGGCTAAGTTCGCAACATTCGCCTTAAGGAATGCGACGGAGGCCGCGAGACCGGGCGTCGCCCAAATATAGCCGGTATGCACCGGACATCGTAACGTTACTGTCTAGGAGATCTTGGACCCAGGGCTGCCCGCCAAACAACATTTACAATCAGTTACCAAAAGCAACAATGTATTAAACGTCTAAGCATCATCTACCGTACTTTAAAAACCCGGCCAAGAGCGCGTCGGATTCGCGCACGAAGGGTTCCGTACCAATATGGGGCATCATCATCATCAGCCTAATGCAGTCCACCGCTGGACATAGGCCTCTCCAGTTGTTCGCCACTCAGGGCAAACATCTGGAGGATATACCCATAATCGCCACGCTGGACAGGCGGGTTGGCGATCGCAGGGCGTTGCTTCTCGCTCCGATGACGCTGCTGCCCGTCATCGGTCTGTTGTATTTAGCTACACCATCAGTTATTGTGATGGTTATACCGCCACCAGTCGGTTGCCAGCGCCTCGTTTGTTATTCGGCAGGATGCACCACGGGCAGGTGAGGTTGGTTTGGAGCGAAAAGATAATAGGCCGCTCCCTTACTTGCCCCCTCTATTAAAAAACAAATATGGTCAATACTAACCGACACACATGTCCAGCAGACCCTGGTCCCAGCCCTTGATGACCTGCCCCAGGCCGATGGTGAACGTGAAGGGCTGGTCGCGATCGTAGCTGAAACAAAACACCAAGGTTATACTGACGAGTTTTTTTTTCTTTTTTATAAAAGCTTGACATAATGGCTGTGCTACGCCTGATGGAAAGCGAAAGAGATGCCTAAGTCGCCGTGACAACGGGCAAGTAACTAGTCAGTTTGCACCGCCATGCCGGCCCAACCCTAGCCCCCCACGAGCTCTGGAAACCCTACTCACCAGCAGAAACACGACCCGGAGGTCATTTGGCTGCGGTATTCTATAGGGTGGAGGTCCTTCCTCGGCGGCTCAACTCGAGCGAAGATTCGCAATGCCCTATTTCTCTTGTTGAAGTAAAACATTCTTATACTTATGTATTTTTATTTGAAAACCTGAGAAACCGTGAGAGGACACAGACGGTCATGATATACGGTGGAACATACATAATTATATGTTTCAGGATGACTTTAATAACTATAGGTTAATCTTTTTCGAATTACAGCATTTCAACTGTTATACTAAAATAAACTATTTCATGCACAAATACTATATAAAATATTCGTTCGCTCTCAATTTTAACTCCGTTTGAAAGTCCGTCATGCACGAATGACACTCGAAATGTTTCACATTTAACACAGGACTATGATCCGTTTGTAACTTTTAACTTCTAGGTATAGAATAAAAGTCAAAATATAAAACAACGCCAAATTTATCTGAGTGATTGTTGATTTTATTCCTATAAACATCCAAATACATACACTTGTGATCCTGAAAACCTTAACGCTTGTATCCACGTCAGTTTACCTTTAAATAGGAAAAAGGTATACACTACTTAATAACTTTATAATTTTCGCGTTGCATCATATTAGAGATAGGGCATCATAAAGAGAAGTAGGGTATAAGCGAATCTTCGCTCGAATTGAACCGCCTATCCGGGAAAGGAACTCCAACCCATATTATTATATGCATCCAAATGGCCTCCGGGTCGTGTTTCTGCCCGGAGTAGGGTTTCCGGAGCTCGTGGGGGCTAGGGTTGGCCCGGCATGGCGGTGGCAACTGACAGGTAACTGACCAGTTACTTGCCAGTTGTCACAGCGACTTGAGCTTCTCTTCCACTTTCCATCAGGCGTAGGGAGCCATTATGTCGATCTACTACTATAAAAAAACGTACAAAGTAAGATTCAACGTACCTACATACCGTTTACAGTCTATATAAGTGTTAAGTACAGTCACTACAATGAAGTAAGCCTAAGTGAGGTGCTAACTTTAGCTCCAGGATATTCAATCCCGGACAACTGCGGGCAATTAATTAGGGATACATTAAATCGGCCGGTCCGCCATTTTGCTAGAGCCACAGACCATTTGGGCTAATTGATGCATGCACTGTAATTTGATGAGGGTTGCAACGGCGTGTTTGAGTGTATCTTTTGTGTTTTTGTTTGATAAATGGATGGAGTTTAGTATTGTGGAGCGTGCTCGGCGTATCAACGCACACCCAATTTGAAAAGTTCGTTGATGTTTTGATATGCGGATTTAACAAGACAAGCTGGCGTTTTTTGGCAGCCAAAACGTCACCAAAACGCAGCTTAACGTCGAACTTTGATTCGAATTTTGATGGATTAAGTACTCGTAGCGGACTACAGTCAGGTTTAGAGACAACCCAGGTGTCAATCGTGGGTTCTACAGGCGGGGCGTGAAACGGCATCTCAGTGTGCCTTCAGGTTGAGGGCGAAAGGCGCAGTGGGTTTGTACTATTATGCCTGTCGACCTAACATTTGGACTCACGACCGCTCAACCTCAGGTCATCCTGAACGCTCATGATAAAAAAAAGATGTGAATATATGTCCTTTTATATTCGACTGGCTCGGTGGCTCAATTGGTAGTGACCCCTGCTTTCTGAACCAAGGGTCGATTCCCTACCGGGACTAACATGTGCGATGAACACTTGTGTTTGTTCCGTGTCTGGGTGTTTATATTTGCATTTAAGTATTTATTTGTAGTATCTTCGTGTTTCTGATACCCATAACACAAGTGCTTAAGCTACTTACTTTGGGATTGGAGCAATGTATGTGATGTCTGATATTTATTTATATTTATTATTGTCGGACGCAAAGATTCGTGCGCAAGTGGAGTGTGCGCTCGTTAGCGTTCCATTATTGTTTATTATTAAGTGCTGTGCGGCTATTGGCGGTCGTTGGGCGGTATTTATGGGCGAGTGTGGCGGCGGCACAAAGGCCGCCCGCTATCAGATCCGCCGCGCCGCCGGTAATCACACACAGGATTAACTGCTTATACAGCCGGCTTAGCTGGCTACCTACTGTCCATTGTGAGGAAATTAAGAAATTATCCGTGGGGATTGAAGGGAGCGACCCATCATCGTTTCGCTCCAAGCCACCCTCACCTGCCCGTGGTGCGTCCTGCTGAATAACAAACGAGGCTCTGGCAAACCGACTGTTGGCGGTAAAACCATCACGATGGAAGGCGATGACGGGCAGCAGTGTCACCGGAGCAAGAAGCTACGCCCGCCTGGCCAGTGTGGCGATTATGGGTATATCCTCCAGAAGTTTGGCCTAGGTGGCGAACAACTGGGGAGGCCTATGTCCAGCAGTGGACTGCAATAGGCTGATGATGATGACGATGTAAGGGATCGATCCATCATTGTTTCGCTCCGAGCCATCCTCACCTGCCCGTGGTGCATCGTGCTGAATAATAAACGAGGCTCTATAATTATCACGATTTAAGGCGCAGATCAATGCCGCTGGCCGATGACGGCGTCACCGTAGAGACGAGCTACGCCCTGAGCAGGCTGTCATAGTGAGATCGATCCGTGTTAATTAGGTGACGCGTTTTTCCAGCAGTTTGTATGGAAATACCCGACGCGTCTCCCAAAGCGTAGCACCCTTGAACAGGGCCTAAGTCCGTTTCTTTTTTTTTCTAGAGGGGAATGCATTAGACATCTTCATGCCGCCTCCGGGGGGAGTCGGCATGGGGTGTAGGACTCACACCACCCAAAATTGAAGGGCAAACCCACCAATACCCCCTGTGTCGCCAGTGGGCAGCAAGTAGCAGGGACACGGGTAGCGCCGAAGCATGTGGCCACATCCCTGAGGCCTAAGTCCTTAATTAACTCCAAGAAAGCCTCAAGTTCTATCCAGTGACAGTCGGCATCTGAACTGACAGCACGTCTTGGATGCGTAGGACCAGAATTTCAAAGCACAATTTCTATTTTAAGCAGCGAATGAGTGTAACGGATGCTACGGTTAACGTAGACGCTACGGCGCTACGGAGCGTGCTACGAAATTCTATTAAACATGTTACCAGCGCAGCGCACACGACGAAAGTTAATTTACAATTGGACATGTTTGTATAATGCAGTTGAAGTCGCGATTTCAACTGTTTTGTTTCGAATAGTGAAGTGGTAATGTATTTATGAAGATAATTATTCATTTTTAATATCTAACTAGCTGTGCCGGCGGCGTCCCACGCTTGGATATCGGGTTTCAAAAATAACGGACTTCTATAAAATGGAAATTACCTAAATTTTAAGTTTAGACCTCTAGCAATACAGTTTCCTGTCAGTTGCTACTGCCATGCCGGCCCAACCCTAACCCCCCACGAGCTCTGGACACCCTACTCACCAGCAGAAACACGACCCGAAGGTCATTTGGCTGCGGTATTTTATAGGGTGGAGGTCCTTCCCCGGACGGGCGGCTCAATTCGAGCGAAGATTCGCTATGCCCTACCTCTGTTAATGATGACTGTTTGAACTGTGCGGGTATCGAACCCGCGGCCACTGCCTCACTACCAAACTGTCGTCATATCATCCATTTCAAGTCGCTATGACAACACAGCCTCAATTCAATACCGATATACAATATGGCCTCACTGTAGCGTACGAACGCTTTGTATCCACAATATGGTGGTGGATATTGAAAGGAAAACGAGGTTATGCGTCCGTTGCCACAGAGACAGATTCCATATTTCGCTTACTATCCACCCGTTACAGACTGGTTTTTAGGGTTCCGTAGCCAAAATGGCAAAAACGGGACCCTTATAGATTCGTCATGTCTGTCTGTCTGTCCGTCCGTATGTCACAGCCAGTTTTTTTCCGAAACTACAAGAGCTACATTATTGAAATTTGGTACCTACGTAGATGTATTCTGTAAACCGCATTAAGATTTTAAAATAATAAACTGAATAGTTTGCGCGAGAGACTCTTTCAAAGTGGTAAAATGTGTCGTGAGTGTGTAAGTGGCGAACAACTGGAAAAGCCTACGTCCAGCAGTGCAATTTTCTGATGATGAAAGTATTTCTCCAAAATTAACCACCCAATATCAGGACATTAAGTATTTAGTTTGATGTCAGTATATGGTAGATCTAGGCTTCGTCATGTACTCGTCTGTGAGTATTAAATGCGCATAATTGTATGGGCCACAACAATGGGAGGTCATGTTCTATGAAGGCCCCATAATCGAACAGGATCACGTTACAATAATGGCGTCTTAGACGCGGAGACTGTAGGCTTTCAAGCTAAGTCATGGTGTTCGTGAATGATGGAAAATTGGTTGGACTGGAACAATTGATTATTGTCATCTACGAGTAGGTAACTAGCAACCCGTCCCAGCTTCGCACGTGCAATCTACACTAGTATTATAAAGAGGAAAGATTTGTACATATTTTTGTATGTTTGTAATGAATAGGCTCAAAAAGTATTGGGCCGATTTAAAAAAATACTTTCACCAATATAATGCTACATTTTTCCAATTTGACATAGGCTACATTTCATTTTGAAAAAAAATCGGAATCCTTGGTAAAATTTGAACAATATAATTGTCTGCCCCGTGCGAAGCCGGGACGGGCTGCTAGTACTAAATATAATAGTATTTATGGTGATACCGACATGTTTCGCGAACGGAATGACTCGTTTCCGTTGCCATCTGAAGGCACAAGTACGTAAACCTACGTGATTTAATTTGTTTACCTTCTTCTTTTCTTTGTTTACCTTTTATTCATTGTTAGCGCGTCTCTTGATCAACTGATACACAACAGTAGATCACTACTAGAATTTGTAGAAAATATGTACGCTAGTGTGTCAATCATATTATTATTAAGTCCATAAGTGTTATAAGCTGCGTTGTTTGCAGTTACTTTTTACAACCGCCCATCCCTCGGGACCTGTAACTCTCACACTATCGCGCCCAGCGACCTACTGATGAAAAAAACTGTATGAAGTTAAACCAAAGCCATTTTTAGACTGCGACTATAAGAAACAATAAAAATATAACAGGGAAGAAGACACGGGCTGGAGCTAGCATAATATAAAGAGTAGGTATTTCGTTACCTTACTATCATCAACATCATCAGCCTATCGCAGTCCACAGCTGGACATAGGCCTTTCCAGTTATTCCCCACTTTGAGCAAACACCGGGAGGATATACCCATAATCGCCACCCTGGATAGGCGGGTTGGCGATCGCAGGGCGTAGCTTCTCGCTTCTGTGACGCTGCTGCCCGTCATAGGCCTGTGGTATTTAGCTACTTCTTTCATCGTGATGGTGTACTGCCAGCTGTCGGTCTGTTGCCAGAGCCTCGTTTGTTGTTCAGCAGGATGCACCACGGGCAGGTGAGGGTGGCAATATGTAGGAAGAGTGCAGTGAACGTGCTATAGTTCATTCGCGTTAAGAAAATAGTGACTGACAGGTCACTGACAGGCCACTAGCCAATTAAAACGCTAGAAATTATAATTTCAATAAGAAATAATAAGAAGCTAAGGCTATTAAATACCAAGGGGCACAAATTTCATTTGTAGCAGAAGATGCATGGAGCAAGAACATAACTTTATTGCCAAGGGACGGTTCGTTTCACCATTTCATCTAGCGAAATCTTAAACCAAACCAGCATCGTCAATGCAGACGAAAAACTATTTTCAGCCACTCCAATGTGGCCTAAAATCCATTCATGCTACATTTATAGCACTTGTAATAATTCGTTTGCATTATCCAATCAACCGAACACTCGCTAGCGACAGGAAGATTGCAATTGCAAATATGATTCCATTGTTTAGACTCAATCCGGGATTACATATTGTAAAAATAAAAAAAAAGCAGATAGCAATCGAAAAGCCAATTAACTCTTCGGTAACTTCAATTTATTTAGAAAGAATTCGGATTGCATTGCGTTGGTAAAATGATGAAAAAGTTCTGTATGTCCGAGTGTCAGGGATACGCTACAATGCACATATTTCATATACGAAATTGATGGGAAATTTAATTTTTTTTTTAGATATGACAGGATACATCTATATGGCTTTGTTGGACATTGGTACGAGGCTGTGAACTTGTCGTGTTCAAAGGTAATTCGTCATTGTTTGTAAATAAATTGAAAAAAAAATACTTTATTCAGTATGTTGTAGTAGGTATTAAAAATTTTAGTTTAATTTTAGTAACAATCACATACGCTACACCGCATTATATCAGCAAACAATAAGGAAGCCAAGATTTATATTCTCATTAACATTCCCACATTGAAACGGGGGGTAGTTGAGTCTATCTTAGGGGTGGGTCTAACTTGGGGGGTACCCCCCAAGTTAAGCCAAACCCAAAAATACCACTGACACTGATCCTGCGGTTTCTCTTCATTGATAATTCCGAAGAATATAATTTCAGTTGCATCCGTTGAACCAAAATAAGCGAGAAAACACGAGATTTGACTAAACAGCAGACAAAACAGACCGAATGTATATTAAGGATTGCTATTTATGTTTTGGTAAATGTGTTTTCCAGATTCCAGTGACATAAATTATCCTAATTCAAGTTTGTTGCAGATTTGCAGCTTATTCCGGCCCATATTAGTGAATTCTCACAGAGTAGTCGTCGACTTTTCACTCGTAGTGTTATTCAAAGGTATTACATCTGACTTTTATTTGTGGCATAAATAGATCTTATTGTAGTAAGTGAAATGTCATTTTGGCTATGTTTATATTTTTAACAAACTCGTATTTACGCAATAAAAAAGACACTGACGTACAATAAAATAAAACCACTGCATATGAATTAATTTGTTGTGGAAATATTTACTTATTGCACAATAATGTACTGTTTATTAACCATTTTGCGACTAGAAACTATTGAGATAGTGTGGCATAAAGTTTGTTTAAAAAACAAAATCTCAAAAATACATAAATATGATAAAAATAAAATATGTACCTATGTTTAATTATTGCGTAGAACTTATTCTATTTGTGTACTATTGGGTTATTTGGTGCTGATTTTAGGGTTGAAGATTGTGATAACGAATCTCATTCAAAAATCATCTTTTACCGCAAGAACTATTTTCAAAGTAGGTATTATGAAATCTTACTAAAACAAAAGCTGACTTACAAAGTCCACTCTTAGTCCCTGTTGTTTCATATCCAACGGTTAAGGAGCCATTGTCTGGTCCGCACGAGCGCCTCTCTGGGCACTGATATGATACCCGACCATGCGTTATTTGAACACATTTTTCGCTTTAGATAAGCGAAAAATGTTCAAATAACGAATGGTAGATCACTACACACACAGTTCAATATCTGTTCTAGTATGAAATATGAAATAATATAGATAACGCTATTTTATTTCATATTCAAAAAAGTATACCTTGGGAAACCAACAAGACGCCGTCCAGTTAGGCGCCCGAGATATCGCTGGAAGGACGAAGTCGCCAAGGACCTGAAGGCACTGAACGTGGCCGATTGGGTGGACCTGGCTCAAGGTCATAAAAGGTGGCGCGCTTTCATGTCGGAGGCCAAGATCCACTTCGGATCGCTGAGCCAGCGAAGTAAGTAAGTAAGTAGATAACGCTGCTCCCAAAAATAGAAACCTTATATACTCGTGTTAGTGTTGTGGAAATAGTAACGATGAAGCTACAAAAATAGGTAGGGTATACACTGGAAAACGATTTTTTTAACTTTTAGACACGGACCAAACGTAAGTTTTCATTTATTTATTTAACCTTTGTTGCACATAAAATTTGTACAAATGGCGGACTTAATGCCGTGTAGGCATTATCTACCAGTCAACAATTGGGCTAAGCAGAAACAGTAAGAAGGTAGTGTCAAGTGTGCTATAAACAGATAGGTACATTATTGAAACCATTCAATCAATAATTTCCATCTAATACTGAACAGAGATACTTCCTTAGAATACCAACTATCCCAATCCTGGCGCTTTAATCCCGATGGATGATGGAGTAGAAGCGTGTTGGAATCACTTCACAAAGTGTGAGACCCTCATAAGTCGTGAACGGAACAAATTCTTCACACATCTCTCAATCAAAGCAATTTCCCGCTAAACGCGGATGCCTAAACGAATCGAATACTTGTTAACAGTGGACGCCGCGTCGTAATGTGTTCCAAGCGCGACAGATACGACGTTCCACGGAACGGAACACGAACTGTACTTCGGAACGTTAACGTTCCAAAAGCGTTCCAAACGCGGATCGGGATAGTAGCGTTGTTTGTCTGTGTATTTGATGTGGCTCAAAAAGCGGTGCAGCGGTGTTATCTCCAGCTAGAGCAATTGTTGGGTAGTTCGATGAGTTTTGCTATAACATGCAAACAAATGTTTGTACTGTGCGGGGATCGAACCCACAACCCTAACCAAATGTGCCATCGAGCCTGTTATTGGTATCAGAACAACGAATGTACCCAGACAACTGTTCTTAACATGAATGTTTGTCCCGAGTGGGACTCAAATCCACGACCCTTGATTAAGAAGGCAGGCGTTACTAAATGGGCCATCAGGTTCATTAACATATGACGTTTTTAATTTTTTTCAAATAAATATTATTTTCATTTTCTCTGTTTATTTAGTAGCAGGGCAGACAGAATTATCCACCATCGTTTGAAAAACCCAGTGAAACATTTTGGCTCAACCCGGTACCTCTTGATCCCTAGATGGACACCCCACCACTAGACCGCGGCAGAAACAATACACATCTAATACATAACTATTAACTATCTATCTACATTTGCGATGAAAGCACTAAGTCTGGTTTAGAATCTTAACAGACATGAAGGACTTCCCGTATTGTACCAGTAATATAATCTATTCAGTATTGTCTCTCGAGACTCATTCCCCTGGCTATTAAATTGTTAATTAACTGTAGACAATGGAGATGCAAACAAGTTACGTCATCACAATGCAAGCGGTTAGAAAGAATATGATGATTAGTTTCAAATTGAGAGTATCCGTAAGAAAAGTAAATAAATATTTATAACGAAAGTCATCATCATCATCAGCCTATCGCAGTCCACTGCTGGACTAGTAGTTCGTTGCTTTGGGAGGATGATTTACCCATAATCGCCACCCTGGGCAGGCGGGTTGGCGATCGCAGGGCGTAGCTTCTCACTCCGGTGACTCTGCTGTCCGTCATCGGCCAGTGGCATTTAGCTACGCCTTCAATCGTGGTAGCTATACAAACAGACATGTTCCTGCATACAAATATTTGTACGGTGCGGGACTCGAACCCACGACCCATGGCTCAGAAGCCGCCACCAGTCGGTTGCCAGAGCCTCGTTTGTTATTTAGCAGGATGCATCACGGGCAGGTGAGTGTGCTTGGAACGAAAACCTCGCTCCCTTACATCTCAAACATAGCGTCACTACCAAAAGCCTCCAGGCCAGTCGATATTGCTATAAATGGAGTTGATTTGATGAGATAATCACTTCAAAACGTTATGTTTTTGCCCGCGGATATCCGAGCACTTTAATCGACTTGCATCGAGACAAAAACGCAATTAATCTGCTCGATTGCCACGCTTGAACGCAAGTCGCAATACAGCGGTTATGGCGTCTAAATTGAATGAGGCTTTGGCCGCGTAAAACGCATTTTATACCGGACAAAACGGGTTTAGGCTCTGTCGCATCCCTCGAGAGTAGTTTTAGGGTCCCGTATCAATATTATCGGCGTATCGCAGGCCACTGCTGGCAATAGGCATCTCCAGTTGCTTGCCACTTTGGAAAAATATCTTAAGGCTTTACACATAATCGCCACGCGCAGGCAGTATGTAGATGTATTCTGTGAATCACGACGGTAAGGTAACTGACGGATAACCCGTTGTCACAACGACTTGGGCTTCTCTTTCGCTTTCCATCAGGTGTATGGGAATCCATCATCTCGAGCTAATATAAAAAAAATTATGAATCGCATTAAGATTTTCAAACCATATTTTATTTAACTGAACAGTTTGCGCGGGAGACACTTCCAAAGTGGCTAAAGTAAGACATAGTAAGTAATTTTCTTAAAAAAATACACTATGATCATTATCAGGCGGGCCGTAGGCTTGTTTGCCACCCAGTGGTATAAATATGTAAATATATAAATATCAAAATATCGATGAAAGTTACAACGATCTACAAGAACTTTTATAATATGTTTCTTACTGCAACGGAACCTTTCACGAGCGAGTCCGGCTCACACTTAGCAGCTTTTTTTAAAACGGATTTATGTCTGATGTACTCTCTTTGATTATAGATGCCTGTGCGCGCACATGCAAACATTTCAGGTCCTTTTAAACCGCACTGTGTGCAAGTTAACTGTCAACATGACCACTATACGAATTTGGTTTTTAGGTAAACGTTCGAAAAACCGATTGTGAAAACTCTCCTCTGTTCGTGACAGAGCATGGGGTTTTGAATTTACCTTACTTTTTTTTTGCGCATATAAGTTTTCACCTGGGGAAGGAGCTGCCAGATTGTTTGGTTTTTGGCTAGAAGAAATTCAACGCCTCTCCAGGTGTCCATTTTACCATCGGACGAGCGTCTACATGGCAAGGAGGCACCGATTTATGGTTCTGGTCCCAACACACGGACGAAGCGCTTTTTGCCTCCACAATCATAATGCAAACGGCTAAGCTTTGGACCTCTTTGCAAGAATCCGTGTTCCCCAATAGATATTCTTCGGATTTTAGCAGAAAGTGAATCGGTCTTTATAGAGGTTGAGATTCGCGAGCTCCATTTGCAAAAATCTATGTGCGGAATTATACCACTAGCTTAGCGGTGAAGGAAAACATCGTGAGGAAACCTTCACATCCGGTTTAATTCTGAATGTGTAACCATGATCCAAAAATTTGTCTGGTTCCCCTTTCTGAGGGTTACGAAGGTCAGATGGCAGTCGCTTCAATGCAATAACCAGACTCGCTAAATCTAGGATCATGGTAAAAGCGGACCCTGGGCCTAGAGGCACAAACCGGGACAACGCTAAGAGGATGATGATGAGATTCGCGAGCTCCATTGCAGGGTCTTATGTCGCTAGATATCAGGTGTTAGAGAACCATTTGTCTATATAAAAAGATTGTCGGGTATCCCATAAATGGCTGTACACCAAAAATTACATCCGTTTCATCACTTATAGCATAAAGACATACGCAACATACGGTCTGACGCGATGACGGTTACTTTCGCATTAATATCGGTAGGGATTCACACAGACAGACAGATATGCGGTAAAAGTTGTCCCTCCGCGCCACTTTCACCGCCTTAGGGCCAAAGCAAGTGCTTCTCGACATCAAGAGCATGCACTCATGTGTCTTGAGTCTGTAAAACAAACCTTAATTTAAGGCATTAAAGTCGCTAATACTGTTCAAGCTTACGGCCTTAAATGGCCTCGGTTAATAAGTGAATAGGTTCCCTACATGGAGAATACTTACCATTACGTCAACAGATGTAGATTTATATATATTTTTTTTTTAATACCACTGGGTGGCAAATATTCTCTGAATACACACTTATTCTACTGTCGTCAAAAAAATCTTGAATTTTAGATAAAATAAACTGAGAAACACGAAAGTTAGAATGACTGTGGTTTGTAAATAAAATTAGTTCTTGTCAAAAATGAATGAACTTTGAATACTCATTTAGAATAGGTATGGTTATACCGACATAATTATAAAATAAAAATAAATGTATTTATTGCAAGTAAAAATCATTACAACATAGTTGCCGGGGCTTCCCAAAAAGTAGTCAAAGACACTAGTGTTTGTCGAAAAAAAGGGACAAAGACACTCGCTGTTACCACGTAAACAACAGTTTTCATTTACATACATGATTGACATTTCTATACAATTATACATACATTTCTATATAATTATACAGACATATTCAATTATTATCTGCGTGGTTTCCGGATTTAGAATAGGATCACCCCATATCGGCCCCATGGGTGTCGTAGAATACGATTAAGGTAAGATCAGGAAACGGGCAGCAGGGTATACACCAACTGCGGTCACCAACCCGCCTGCCAAGAATGTTGGCTAAGCCAAATCCCCCAAACGACAATTGTCATTGACCTATGTCCAGCAGTGGGCGTTTGGCTTGGTTAGACAGATAATATTTCTTTACAAAATAAAATGACCTAAACAATTTGAGTTGTGAGATAAGTAAATATTTTAACTACACACATTAAGAAACTCAAACAAACTCAACTCTTATTAGCAGCAGAATACAATTTACATTAATTATAATCCATTTTCATAATATTCCACATGCGTTAATATTTTACGAGCGTTAATCGTAGGATTTAATTCGTTTAACGTTGTTATTGCAAACGTATGAAATCTATACGAAATGAAACCTATGTGGCCAATAATGGATCCTCAGTAAATATTTTATTACCGATAAACTGTTCTATAAAACTGTGTATATTTTTTTTTCCTTTTTCCAAACTTAATCGGATTAATTAAATTACGAAGATGATTTCTGTAGGTTTAAAAACAAGCTATATTTCGTGGATAATCTGGATTTAACTATTACGTTGTTTGTGAAGTCGGGCTTTGTTTTTTTCGTAAATGTGAACTTAGACGCGTCACGTCAGAAAGACTGTGAGTATAATAAAATTATCTATCTAAATATATATTATTCAAAGGTGACTGACTGACTGACATAGTGATCTATCAACGCATAGCCCAAACCCTGTTTGGTGTGCAAATAAAGAATATCTATCTATCTATCTATCTAACAGAAACAAAACAATCAAATAACTTAGCACAGATAAAAAAAATCAATATACCTACGAGTGTAGCTGTGAAGTGGTTTTAACTGGAATGCATAGGTCTTTATTACCTGTACCTTTTCGAAAATTTAAAGATGGTTAAAAACAAAATACCATAAAACATTTTACACCAAGTTCGCTGAAACAGCTAAATTAAAACAAAGCACAAAGCAATTAAAACAAGAGTTATTATGTACTTTTATTTATAAAAGAAATTGTTTATCCAGATAGCTTAATGATCAATCTTGTAAGCACGTCCGTTTCCTGCGCAGGTGCCCAGGTACATGCCTCTTTTTCTCCGTAAAATAGAAATGTGTAATCATTTCTATTTTTCTGAGAAATCACAGTATTGCAATTATGAGCACGAAACTCATCGTCTAGGGATTGGTGCCGGATGTGAATTAATTGCTAATTAATGATTTATTTACAAAAAGAAGTAAACTATGTGAGTTTATCAGTTGTCTAGGGGGGGTCTGGGAGACGACACGTGGCAGAGATTAAAACCTTTCAAAAATCATCCTAAATTTTACTATCAAATACCAGCTTGACCCATTTGACGCCCTCCAACGACGAGCTGTGCGGATTGTCGGTGATCCTGATCTCACTAACAACTCTCCCTTTGCGGCTTCTACAGACTCTTTCACGGAGAGTGCTCTGAAGAGCTTTTTCAAATTAAGCCAGTGTCACCATTTTACCACCGCAATACTCGACGCCGCGGCAGGGTCCATCCATACCATTTGGAAACTATTCCCTCAAGAACTGTTCGTTTCCAACGTTCGTTCTTTCCGCGTACCTGTAAGCTCTGGAATGAGCTCCCAGCCGCGGTGTTTCCTGATCGCTACGACTTGTCCTTCTTCAAACGTGGTCTAAAGAGAACTCTTTCCTCACGGTAGGCAGCGGTTAAGCTGTGCCCCTGGCATTGCAGAGTCTATGAGCGGCGGTAACCGTTTAACATCAGATGGGCCGCTTGCTCGTCTGCCACCCATAGCAATAAAAAAAAGAAGTAAACTATGTGAGCTTATCAGTTGTCTAGTACGTTCATGTATGTTGTATGTTCAACTTAAGTGAATACAAACATCTTAAACAAATATTAAGTACTTAAGTTGGGACTTGTTTTTGAAATTACAATCCTATATTCATAGTATATCTCTATGTATAAATATCAACAGGATTATTAGTAATGAATAAGTCCGATTTCAAAAGGATTGGTATACCTGTAACAGTCATACGAATGTACAAACTTACTCTCATAATTATAATTAGTAGGTTTAAAATATGTATTCTTACGTATATCAGAGTGGACTATTATTATATACCTACAGACATACATTCCCGAGGCAAGAATCCACCTCCTCACAAAGGAGGGAGGTTGAATTTTTCACACCCTCCGTGCGCCTTTGAACGATTTAATAAAATATAAGACTCTGTCTGATATTTCGTCACATAAATGCAGAAATTCCAGGGTGAGGTGTTGTTTGTCTCGGCTTTGGTCTGTCCCCCAAGGCCGATGGTCACTCGATGGAACCATATGGTGCTATAACTATGCACGCGACGTCGTAAAAATGTGCTAATGTTGAGAACTTGCTTTACGATTGCTCCAGACATCCCTATGTCAAGACAAGATAAAATATTACAACCCCGATTTTAATCTCTTATGGCTAGAATTGACGTAACTTCATGGACAGTAACTCAGTGTACGGTCGCCAGCCTTGCGGATGAACCACCGGCTGACAAGTTGAAATCCCATGAAGCCAACTTATTTTTTGTAGTAGCTCGACATAATGGCTTCCCTACGCCTGATGGAAAGATAAAGAGAAGCCAAAGTCGCTGTGACAACGGGCAAGTAACTGGTTAGTTACCTCTCAGTTGCCACCGCCATGCCGGCTCAACGCTAACCCCGCACGAGCTCCGGAAACCCTACTCGCCGGCAGAACAAGAACCGGAGGTCATTATGTCATAGCTACGGTATTCTATAGGTTGGAGGTCCTTCTCCGGACGGGCAGCTCAATTCGAGGTCTCTTGAAGATGCGATGCGATGCTCAACTCTTAGTCGACTAAGGGTCTTCTTGAGATCTAGCGACACCACGCCACAGGCAGAGTTAAGGCTACGACTACTGTTTATCCGTCACGGTTGAAACTCTTTTGATTGTCTGAACTTACGTCCATTTTTTTTTATAAGAAGAGCTTTCAGGATGACCTCACTCCACCTGATGGTAAGCGGTCGTGAGGTCCAAAAGTTAGGTCGACAGGCACAATAGAAAAAACCCATTGCGCCTGTCGCCCTTACCCTGAAGGCCCACTGAGATGCCGTTTCACGTCCCGCCTAAAGAACCCAGGATTGTAAGAGGAAGGAAACACACGAGCTGGAAGGGTATTCCATGACTTAAGGGCACGGGGCAAGAACGAGGAACTAAACCTCTTGGTGCGCGCCACCATCGTCTGGATGGTGTGCGGATGACACCGCTATCCAGCACGTGTCATTTCCACTAACATGTTATTTTCACTAACGGCTTCGCAACACAGACTGGGGGGCTAATTCGAACTGCGTAAAGCTCGTGTCTGACGCGCCCGTTATTACGAGGCCTCGGGCCACACTTGGGGTCATAAATATCAATCAGAGCGCGCACGGTTATTGGCTCCGCGAGGGACGAAGCTCGACTCAACACCTTATTGATGACAACGAGCTGCAATGGATCATGTACGCTGTGAAGGATTATGTTTTCATGCTAACACGTTTTTAAAGGGTTGGGTGCTTTGTTCTTTTTAGGGTAGCATGTCGTCATCAATCGTCGATGAAGTTGATGGTGTAATTTGGGAAGGGCGGAAGATGAAAAACTTCCGGGTCCAATTCGCGGTCAGGCTTTATTATAAACTAGCTGTGCTCGCGACTTCGTCCGCGTGGAATAGTTATTTTTTCCCCCGTTTTTTTTTACATTTTCCATTATTTCTTCGCTTCTAATAGTTGCAGCGTGATGTTATATAGCCTAAAGCCTTCCTCGATAAATGGTCTATTCAACACAAAAATAATTTTTCAATTCGGACCAGTAGTTCCTGAGATTAGCGCGTTCAAACAAACAAACTCTTCAGCTTTATAATATTAGTTAAGATAGCCCAAGACATGCCACGCTGGGCCACACAGCGCCATCTAGCCCCAAACTAAGCCGAAGCTTGTACTATGGGTACTAGACAACTGATAAACTTACTTAGATACATTTTTTTTGTAAATAAATACATATTATACATAGAAAACACCCAGACCAATACAAACAGACATGTTCATGCACACAAATGTTTGTAATGTGTGGGGATCGAACCCACGACCCTTGGCTCAGAAAGCAGAGGCCACTACCAATTGAGCCACCGAGCCAGTCATTATTGGGAAGTAAACTTTTCTAGATTAGCTCGGGTGTGGTGGATGTCCCTGTCGTCAACTAATACGTAGTTTTAGCAGTTCTATTGTCATAGCAGTAAACAGAAATACAAATTTTGTGAAAATGTCAACAGTCTAGCTACCACGATTTTTGAGATACAATCTCGTGGCAGATAGACGGACGGGCGGACACCAAAGCCTTAGCAATGGGCCTCTGTTCTTACCCTTTCGGTACGAAACCCTAAAAAATTAAGTATCTATAAAAACTATCGGGTTTGCTAAAAATTGACTTTACAATTAACTTGGAAGATTTGACGACAAACTTCGAACAGGGCGGCGGTGTTACCATCAGGCATCACATTTGCTCGTCTGCCGCCTCTTGCATAAAAAAAGGTGAAATAAACAAAAGCTTACAAAAGTTACTGACTTAGATTCCGTTAGCCAAGCGCTTTTAGTAGCTTCTATTACTAAATGATCCACTGACATGTTCAAAAGCGTATATCCAACCCGTGACAGTCACAATCGGCTAAAGTCCCCGCTTTCAGCAACAGGCCCCAGGTTTTGTTATGTTGACTCACCGAGGCTATTGAGTGGGGAGCCCAATAGCGCTGTAGGTGGCCCTCTTGCTCTCGAGTACTGCCTGCGTTTCAATATGAATGTACCTGGATTTGTAGGCATTCAATGGACGCTTTAATTAATTGGTTTGTGAAGGAGATATGTATATGTAATAATTTGCGTCTAGCTGTCCCTGTTGCGACTGATATGCGAAAATGAGTTGTATATTTGTTTGTTACCTGTACTGAGAGTTTAGTCTAAGATGATTGATTCGCGAAATGACTACATTTCTTTCATTCCATAAATGACTGATTCTATAAAAGACTGATTCTACAATTGCTAGATTTTTTAAGTCTATGATTAGTATGTACCTAGTAGATTTAGAAAGATTTAGAAAGACATAGGGTATCTGCAATAAATACATAAGAGGTACCTTTAAAGTTGCACCAATTGCAGGAAAAATCACGGAGGCCAGGCTGAGGTGGTACGGTCATATACGAGTATAGCGAAGACCAGATGATCATCTCGTGAAGAAGTGTCTTTCCATGGCTACAAAGGAGAGAGGGAGAGGAAGGCCCCCAAGTACGTGGATGACGAACGTCCGCAAGGACATGAAACAGTTGGGGCTTTCGGATGATGACGCACACCAGAGGAAAAAGTGGCGCCTCAGCACCAGGAAAGCCGACCCCGCGTAACGGGAAAAGGCGAGGCCAAAGAAGAAGAAAGATAGGGTATCTACATTGAATCCAAAAAATACCCCAACAATTTTCACTCTGGCGAAGCCTCAGCTTAAAAGTTAATCCTACTAAAAACGAAAATGCGAGAGTTTGTTTGGATGGATGATTGGAAATTCTCACTCTTATCATCAATCAAACAGTAGCTCTCACTGGTCTGGTCTACTCCTGAATTTGGCCTCCCTTAATTCTCTATCCCGGGCTTCCCCCATCGAGCCTATGCCAGTAGTTATTCTAAAGTCTTTTTACTACTTTAACACTACTGAACAGACTTTAGTGAAACTTTACTTTGTTCCATTTATTGCCGATATTACGCGGCAAAGCTGCAGCTAGGAACGTGTAGATGCGAAACTTTTCATGATTGATTACTTATATTACACGGATGTTTGATTACTGTTTCACGGAAAAACTACTGAATGGATTCTATTGATACTTTTCAATAACATCTAGATTAGAATTTAGAAAGATATCATCATCCATCATCAGCCTATTGCAGTCCACTGCTGGACATAGGCCTTTCCAGTTGTTCGCCACCTAGGGCAAACTTCTGGAGGATATACCCATAATCGCCACGCTGGGCAGGCGGGTTGGCGATCGCAAGGCGTAGTTTCTTGTCCGGTGACGCTGCTGCCCGTCATCGGCCTGTGGTAGTGTAAATTGGTCAATCTGTAGCAATAAGTGCGGGACAGCGGGACACTGAATGTGGTTAAATCGTTAATTTGGGCAAAGCCAAGGGCAAAATCTATTTTCTATTTATAATGTAGGGATGTACTTAGGTATAGTAAGTTTTATTTCAGAAAAGTCAGACAATCCCATGAATATTTGAGTTTCTTCTATCGTCTGGGTATTAATATTGCATTAAGTATAACATTTCCAGTATTCCCGTCGTTCCACGTTTCCATAACACAAGTTACTGTTTAGTATCGTATCAATTCACGTTTCATCTTTTAATAAGTCGACGTGAACTCTTCATCTGCCATCTTAATTACGTTTAAGCTCGTCTATTCCGAAGCCTTTTTATTTATTAAAGCGGGCCTGTCCCCTCGGCCGACAAGCTCATATAAAAATTACTACCTTATTTACTGAATACACCCTTGAAATAACATGACGAATAAATTCTTACCATTTTTATCGAAACTTTTTTCGTAGATATTAAAATTTTTATTTGTAGTCCTATTAATAAATTTAAGCTTTAATGAGGTACTTTGTTAAGCAAAACGATAATTCCCACTCAGAAGTCTCAATCACCTCTCACTGTCGACCTCACTTTTTAACCTCACGACCATCAGGTCGAGTTAGGCCATCCTGAATACACTTCTTATAAAAAAAATGTGATATCTTAAGTCTATATTTAACATTTATTTTCTCTTTCATCATCTATCTTCTTCTAAATATATAAAACTCAAAGGTGACTGACTGACTGACATAGTGATCTATCAACGCACAGCCTAAACAAATAGACGGAACGGGCTGAAATTTGGCATGCAAGTAGATTTTATAACGTAGGCATTCCACGCGGACGAAGTCGCGGGCACACCTAGTTTGTAAATAAAGAAACAGGTAAAATTTCGACAGGCTCGGTGGCTCATTTGGTAGTGACCTCTGCCCTCTGAGCCAAGGGTCGTGGGTTCGATTCCCGCACAGTACAAACATTTCTGTTCATGAACATGTCTGTTTGTATTGGTCTGGGTGTATGTATGTATAATGTATTTATTTACAAAAAAAATGTATCTAAGTAAGTTTATCAGTTGTCTAGTACCCATAGTACAAGCTTCGGCTTAGTTTGGGGCTAGGTGGCGCTGTGTGGCCCAGCGTGGCATGTCTTGATTATTTATTTTATTATTTATTTAGAAGGCGCGTAACTCAGCAATCGTAAAAAGTCGCGTTAAGCATTAACCCGCCGCAGCCGCGCTCCCCGAGCGGCCGATCGTCCCGCACAATTCAATTACGATCTGACAAGAGCCGCGGCGACATCTCATAACATGCAAAAACACGAGTTTGCAGCTATAAATATTAAATTTGGTGTGTTCTGTTCCATCTGGCATCTGCACTAACCGGCCCGTTAAAAATTCAGCGGAGCGTTATCGCCGGCTCCCGTCTTTGTCCGCGATCGAACTCGTTTCGGCTCCTTGGAAACGGACCGTCACTTGCTTTGTGCTGTTTTTTTTTTCGTTAAGGAAGATGGTGGAGTGGTGGCAAGGGTTGGTTACAGTACTGAACATTTCTGGGCTTCAAACGAGTGATGGATATGGTTCATCTCAGTTTGTAATTAATCATTCTAAACAATGACCATAAATTAATTTGAAAAATACACATCAATACCATACGATCTTATGGACTTCTTCTTCTAGGTACGATTTCAGAAAGCCTGTATGTCGTAAATATAAATTTATGTGATGATAATATTGTAAACTCTTTGTTGAAAAGATCAACTACACGAGTTTCTTGTCGGTAGAATGATGCTTCCCGAATCGTAGTACATAGTTTGTAGTAATTTGACAGTGTTTTTTTTAAATCCTATATGAATAAAGATTATTTTGACTTCGACTGGTTGAATACATATTTTACTAATTTATGGTCAGTGTTGTTTAGTATTTATAGCACTAAGACTTGAGCTACTTTGGACACCCAAATAAAAACATAGAGTTCAGTAGAATAGGTAGAATTTTAGCGCAGTCAGGATAAAAACTCGCGTGTATTCGTCAGCTTATGAGTCCCATCAAATCAAACATTTATGTTTAAATAGAAACCAGAATGTACTGTATGTTTCTTCATCATCATCACCAGCCCACATCAGTCCACTGCTGGACATAGGCCTCTCCCAATACTCGCCACTTCGATCGATCCCGGCCTCTCGCATCCAGCTCTTGCCATACTCATGATATATATGTCACCGGAAAATAGCAAGAATCGTAAGTTGATCAATTTCCTAGGTAGTTGATTAACTTTCGGAAAATAATAAACGGCACTTGAAATGTATTATTTAACGTAGAAACCAGAATGTACAGGCATGTTTCTTACTCATTTTAAAAAAACTCTGACCACAAACCAATTTGACAGAAGTCCATTTTGATAAAACACAGTAAAGTAGCAAAGCCAAATTAAATATTTATTCCTCCATTCTACTTTCCTTTACATTCATAATTTTAGGTATTCGGCAAGAAAAGGACAGTATGACGCGAGGTTAAAAAGATATAACAGTATTAATGTGAATATACCTACTCGTAGAGTGGAAAAGAGCAACTACACGAGTTTGTTGCCATTGTGATCTAGCCTATAGCATTCAGAAAAGCTCCCTTACATCCTTAATAGTTATTAAGGAAGGCCTATGTCTAGCAGTGGACGTTTGCTAGCTGATGATGATGATTATGATCATGTTTAGGACATTTTATGGCTTTACAATATATAGAAAAGATGTTAATGAAAAGAAAATGTTCATACACATCACATGACACACAGATCACAACATACAAAACATTCAGAAGATATTATTATGCAAACGATGAACTAAACACAAATAGAGCGCTAAAGTATATATAAACAACTAGCTGCTGCCCGCGGCTCTGCCCGCGTGAATATTCGTTTAAAACATAGCCTATGTGTTAATCTGATGTACAAACTATATTCCTGTAAAGTTTCATTAAAATCCGTTCAGTAGTTTTTGCGTGAAAGTGGAACAAACATCCATCCATCTATCCAAACAAACTTTCGCGTTTATAATGTTAGTAAGATGTGTTAATCTGATGTACAAACTATATTCCTGTAAAGTTTCATTAAAATCCGTTCAGTAGTTTTTGCGTGAAAGTGGAACAAACATCCATCCATCTATCCAAACAAACTTTCGCGTTTATAATGTTAGTAAGATGTCTCTCCATTGTCATTTTATTTATCAAACTCCCCACAAAGCATAGACAATCTAGTTTCAAACTGATTTCATCCATAGACGCGTTCATTTCATGGTTATTTGAAGATGGTCGTCTCCCAGACATGTTTGCTTTCCCGTTGGACTCGCTAATATAATAAGGAATTAGATAGGCTATTGATAGATGGTGTTCATTTACGTAATTCATGGACTCGGGTGTCACCTAAAATGTGCAAGTCTTGACACTATTAGTTAGAAAAGTTCGTTCCCAAAATGATCCAACCGGGAATCCAACCCTTCGGATTGTTCACGCTTTAGGCGAATTTACCTAATGCTATGACAGTCGATTAGACCAATTCGTATCATGTTAACCTAACGTTGACTTTCCCGTGCGCAACATGTAGTGTACAGCTATTGTTTTATTTATTGTCTGCTTTGTGGACAGCTAATGGGTTAAGATGCATTGCTGGACGTAGGTCTCCCTCAATGAGGTATATGCCTAAGTCATTACGCTTGGCAGGCGTTTTTCTGACTCATTATCATCATCAGCCTTTATTATCGGTCCCACTGCAGGGCATAGGCCTCCTCTCTTGATTACCATTCACCGCGGTCCTGCGCTACTCTCACCCAAGTTTTCCCCGCCACTCTACTTATCATCCGACCATCTGGAAGGCGGGCGTCCGCGACTTCGCTTACCCTGCCTTGGCCACCACTGTGTAATGGATGTGCTCCACCTTTTCGTTCCAAGCCACCCTCACCTGCTCTTGGTGCATCCTGCTTACTAACAAACGAGGCTCTGACAACCGAGATGTTTGCCCAAACTGGCGAGCAACGTAAATTACTCGTATATTTTCTACATTATCGACTATCAAATGAGTTTCCAGGAACGCAATTTTCCAATAAAAGTCCGCTCGGAGAGAGTTTAGAAATAAAAAAGTGTAGCCAACATGGTCTCCTCGAGTTATCTGGAGCAAGCGGCGCCACCGTCGCGGCGAGCTCAAAGCAGCGAGGCTGTCCCGCAAACTTCATTGGTTATGTATTGTCCGCGTGGAGACACTGGTTCTCAAACATTTGTACGGGAGAATCCATGGGGTTGATTGGGAATGGGCCGAATATCTAAAAAGAATCCGACTAATTTACTATTCAACAGGTCCTAGAACATTCATGTAAACGTTAGAAACTGCTGTGAAAAGCTAGAAGATTGACCTACAAAAAGTATGTGTGATTAGAAATTTTGGCGATGAATAAGAGTAACTGTCGAGTTTTTAGCCGGTTTTTCTCTGTAGAAAACAACTTTCTGAACCCGGTGGTAGACTTTATTGTTGTTTGTACCTGCATAATTTGACGATTCACAAGCACTTATTGTCATAAGTCTACGTGAATAAAGATATTTTTCATTTTCATAAAACAAATGATCTTTAGTCACTGTCAAAGTTTTGGTTTTCGGTTTTCACTGATTTCAAAGAACAACTGTCAACTTAGTTAAAGTTCTATTAGGATTAGATTACCAGATAAAGAATACAACCTCATCATTCTCGTTCCATCACTTTCCGTGGGAGTCGACTAAAGAAAGGACGTTTTTCAATTCACATTCATTGTTTACGGCCTTGCTGTCGACCATCAAAATGACTTCGGTTGCGTTCCGGGATCAGTCGGCGTACAGCCAGAGTCAATCTTAGGTCTGCATGACTGTGGCAGAAGACAAGTAACTTATCTGGCCACTTGGACGTTGAGGTAATAACTTGGGCTTTTCTTTCGCGGACTAACCACTGTTCTGTGCCACTATAAAAGAAATACACGTTCATAACGCCCACCAGGGGTCCTTTCTACACTTTGAGAACCGTCGCACCGTAGCGTGTCCCGCAGACCGGCCTCAAATACACAACTTATACATATTGCAGGGCCTCTCGCCACTAGAAAAATGTCCGCTTAGCCGCCTTTGTCGGCTCCAAGCGATGCTCCGCTGGGCCCGGCTAATACACCACATTAACGACTGTCTGGCCAATAACAGACCATAGACAATGCACTTTACTGTAAAAGACATGTAAGATAGCGATCTATCATCTTTTGTATCCATCTGCCCGTGGTGCATCCTTCCGGATAACAATCGAGGCTCTGGCCACCTACTGGTGGCGGTATAACCATCACAAGTAAGGTGTATCTAAGTACCACAGGCCGATGACGGGCAGCAACGTCACTAGAGCGAGTCGCCAACCTGCCTGTCCAGCGTGGCGATTGTGAACAAAGCCTGCAGTTGTTTGCCCATAGTGGTGAACAGCTGGAGAGGCCTATGTCCAGCAGTGGACTGCGATAAACGTTAGACCAGTGGTGGCAAGTCATA
The DNA here is from genome assembly GCA_031163375.1 of Conogethes punctiferalis. NCBI lineage: Eukaryota > Metazoa > Arthropoda > Insecta > Lepidoptera > Crambidae > Conogethes > Conogethes punctiferalis. The sequence goes on along the minus strand of JAVAXP010000034.1, from coordinate 170,191 downwards.
TACTTATCGCAAATTGATCTTTACCCGTATAGGTTCTTAAAAGACTTTTATAAGTCGTAAATAAACGACATAGCCATTTACCCATATCGGTTTATTGGACTGATTATAATTTTTAAATGGCGGATTCTTTCTTATTCACAAAACTAACATGGCATACCTACTCATTGAATACTTATTGTATTTACAAATTCCTTTATAATTTACTAAACAGTTAAAATAAATAAACAAAATTACACTGTTGTTTCTTTGTTATTTTAAACAATGACATGAACAGCAATAATTCAATTGCGATATTGAAGTCTTGTAAGTGTGGTGTCGGATAAAGAACACAAATTGATGCCTGGTCTAATTCTCTGGGTCTACCCGCAGTCAACAATAGGAATGTTTCCAGGGTCAAAATATTACATTACATAATATATTTAGTATGTATTTTAAATTATGAAAATATATTGGACACGTATTTTTCCTTTTTTCATTAAAACAAAAAATAACAAAGATACAGGGCATCAAAAGTTAGGAGTGGGAGTCTTAGACGTCACTCAGTGGCGGAAAAACTCCCACTCTCTGACGTCACGCGTAATTTTAACGGGCTATATCTTTGTCATTTTTGGTCTAATTTACAAACGAAAAAATACGTGTCTTTTATTTTTGAACAATCTAAAATACGGACTAATTACATTTTTTACGGAAATAGACCAATTGGTACTCATAATAAAACTAAGTCATAGTAAAACTAAGAAGATTATTGTTATTGTATACTGTACGGACCATAAAACCGATGTTCAAGTCTTCCCAGCACGCCTCCTTATATGTTAAACAGTATCGCATTAGCTCTGAGCGTTTTCGAAGCTATTTTGCAGGATATTCCGGCGCGTGCGTGCATACAATATTCGTGGAGCGATGCATCACTTCACAGTAAATTCGATCGCGTATCTTATATAGGGGACGTAAGGGAGCGGCCTATCATCTTTTCGCTCCAAGCCAACCTCACCTGCCCGTGGTGCATCCTGCCGAATAACAAACGAGGCGCTGGCAACCGACTGATGGCATACCGCCAACCATCACAATTGAAGGCGTAGCTAAATACGAAAGACCGGTAACGGGCAGCAGCGTCACTGGAGCAAGAAGCTACGCCCTGCGATCGCCAACCCGCCTGCCCAGCGTGGCGATTATGGGTATATCCTCCAGATGTTTGCTCTAAGTGGCGAACAACTGGAGAGGCCTATGTCCAGCAGTGGACTGTATTAAGCTGATGATGATGATGATCTTATATAGTGTGCCAATGTAGCGAAATCGCTTTTATTCTTAACTAGCAACGCGCCCCGGCTTCGCATGTGTGCAATACTATTGCATATATCTAAATACATTCCCTGATCGCTACGACATGTCCTTTAAGCGTGGTTTAAAGAGAGCTCTTTGCTCACGGTAGGCATCGGCATGGCTGTGCCCCTGGCATCGCTGATGTTCATGGGCGGCGGTTACTGTTTAACATCAGACAGGCCGCCTGCTCGTCTGCCACTAAAGGCAATGAAAAAAAAACATATAACTCATGGGTGACTGACAGACATAGTGATCTATCAATGAATATTAATAATGAGAATTGTGTATGTTTTACGAAATGAAGTATTTTTATTACCTAGGAAAACAAGTACTAAAATAAAGTTTAAATTGCACGGAACCTTCATCGTATATGATCCGTTACTTGCTTGGCCAATTTAATTACAACTGAGGAGTAACTTGAGGGAACGTCCGCCGGTGCAAGACGGATTGTGTGTAGTGGCTGCTTGCAGGTATGCTGTAGGATGCTTTTTAATATTATGATGATTTATTACTCGCGTCGTAGTAATAATATAACCGTCGGCAATCTATACTTATAAAATAAACTAGCAGTGCTCGCGACTTCGTCCGCGTGGAATAGTTATTTATTCTCCTTTTTTTTACATTTTCCATTATTTCTTCGCTTCTAATAGTTGTTGCGTGATGTTATATAGCCTAAAGCCTACCTCGATAAATGGTCTATCCATCACAAAAAGAATTTTTAAATTCGGACCAGTAGTTCCTGAGATTAGCGCGTTCAAACAAACAAACAAACTCTTCAGCTTTATAATATTAGTTAAGATCTGTAGAGAGGTCAATTCTGTACATGAAATATTTTTTCAAAATAACTATCAGGGGGTGATTAGTGATCGATACTAATGAACTCTAAATTAACGAAACTTAGTACGATTATTCTTCATACTCCTGGGCAGGTTACAGTATACTTTTCATCACGCTACGATCAATAGGAGCAGAGCAGTGAAGGGAAGTGATGGGAAAACGGGAGAAATTTATGAACGCGTATCACGCAAAAACTACTGCATGGAATTGAATGCTGTTATCACCAATGTATTAGATCTAACTTAAAATAACGGCACCATTTAATGGAAGTCCCTTATTTTTGAAACCCGATATACACGCGTGCGACGCCGCCGGCACAGCTAGTTTATATATAAAGTGTGGGGTATAACTCTTAAGAACCAGATTTATGGACACAGTAGCCGAACAATCGTTTCTAAGCTCATCTGCCTATTACAGTCCACAGCTGGACATAGGCCATTTCTTGCCACTTAGGGCAAACATCTGGGTGATATACCCATAATCGCCACGCTGGGCAGGCGGGTTGGCGGTCGCAAGGCGTAGCTTTTCGCTCCGGTGACTCTGTTGTCGGCCTGTATTTAGCTACGCCTTCAATTGTGATGGTTATACCGCCACCAGTCGGTTGCCAGCGCCTCGTTTGTTATTCGACAGGATGCACCACGGGCAGATGACGTTGGCTTGGAACGAAAAGATGATAGGTCGCTCCCTTACTCCCAATTCTTAACTCCTATAATCCGAAACCACGATAGCTCCCCACGATTAGAGTTTATTTTCTTACATGACTACAATGCTAGTCAAAGCTGCCTTGTCGTCATCAGCGGACTGCTGTACATCGGACTACGTCAAAAATTAAGTACGAGTATCATCTTTTGCCGCAACTTTCAGAACTTTCAAATTACATCTGTTCTCTATGGCACAGTTTCTCAAACTATTTGAAAGAATAACCTTAACCTGAAGTTTTATCAACAGTATTGGTGTACAGTTGGACGGACTCCGTTAAAGAAGTCGAAATATAAAAAACTAGCTGTGCTCGCGACTTCGTCCGCGTGGAATAGTTATTTTTTCCCCGGTTTTTTTTTAGTCAAATCAATAGAATGTCAGGTGCCACTGCCATGCCGGCATATAGCTATACTATCGCCATACAGCTACCGACCCCGAAACGACCAAAATCACTGCACAGGTTTTTCGCCGGGTATACGCCGGTCGCCAAAAAAGGTTTTCCTATATCTTAAAAACCCGATTATTTTAAGCCCCCAGGGGGGACAGCCCCACTTGAGAACCCTACAACCCACCTCGATCCGATATAAACCCCGCTCCAACGCACCAGGAGCAGGCGTAACTCTCAAAGTAGTTGTAAGTGGGGCGAGCGGTTGCACCCCGTCCCTTCTCGGGGCGAGAAACGTCGTGTCTGCTACCATTTATTTAACCCAGTTTACGGCTCGCCGCAGCGACCGACATAAAATTTGTATTAAAAATTCATCATCTCAAACTTGAGGCTATCACAACTATAAAAAGTTTACGTTTTCCACCAGGTGGCGCTGAGCTCCGGAGTTAGTAAGCTACGGGCACACTGCGGGGCAGACAGTGAAGCGGTCAAAAGATTAAATTACTCTTTTATGTGCATATGTCACCGGAAAATAGCAAGAATCGTAAGTTGATCAATTTCTTAGGTAGTTGATTAACTTTCGGAATATAACAAACGGTAGTTGAAATGTATTATTTAACGCAATGGATTTCAGTTGATCATTTTACGGCGTCTTGCCGTTAAATCATCCGACAAAGGTGAGGTGAACGTTGATTGGTTCAATGGCTCACGTGGTGTTATCCCGGCAACCAATCAGGGAATAGTGTATTAAGTTACGGGTAATAGTGCACCGTAAAATAGTACATTGAGCAACGATTGGCCCATTTGAGGACGATTTTTCTTGTGTCAAAATCGTAAATTATTAAATTACTGCCACGCTACCGTAAGTTGATCAATTAACTGACATCCATTGCGTTAAATAATACATTTCAACTACCGTTTGTTATATTCCGAAAGTTAATCAACTAACTAGGAAATTGATCAACTTACGATTCTTGCTATTTTCCGGTGACATATACATAAGGAAATGGGCAGCAGCGTCCAAAGTACCAAAGTCACTTCACGGGTCCTTCACAGATCGTACGCAGGTTGCCAGCTAGGCCGGAAAGCCCTACTAGCTGGTGAGAAGCTCAAAATCTCAAGAAGGCCCTTATAGTTTCTTACGACACCAACAGGAAGTAATGAGGCGGTGAATTATATTTTTCTTTACCGCACGGAAATTATTAAAAAGTATTGAGGAGTTGTCAATTTGTTTTACAAACTGTGTCTTTGTACTTGCTCCAAGGTAATAATGAATTCATTTAGTTTCCGCTGAAAGCAGCCGCACTGTCCTGTCAGGCGCTGTGTATTGTACTCGTAGGCTGGGTTACATCACCGAATAGGGATGTCCATTTTAAAAAAATAACAGTACTTTTTGCAAAAAAAAACTGACTTCAATTTTGTGACAATGGAACCAACTAGGAAATCGGTTCACGTTCCTCGGAGATATGTGTAACAAACACACAACAAGAAAAAAGCATTAGAATTGAAACTCTTTTTTTTTATTGGTTAAAATATATCGATTCTGCACATAAAAGGCCCACAATTAACGATACACTTGGTCTCATAATATAATGGATCACTGTCCTTATGGTTCAGAATAGGACCACCAAATCTCATCTCGTGGTTGTTTTAGAAGATGACTAATGGGATATCAGGAAGGCAGCAAGCATTGAGGCGAAGGTGACAGACCGATGACGGGCAACACCGTCACCGTAGCGAGAAGCTACGCCCTGCTATCGTCAACCCGCCTGCCCAGCGTGATTTTTGCCCTGTGACGAACAACTGGAGACTGCCTACGTCAAACTGTGGACTGCAATAGGCTGATGATGATGAAGGGTAAATCATTCCAATGCATAATAATTCCCAATTGGATATCCATTGGCATCCCTACTATAGACAACTCTTCCAACTTAACCAAGTTAAAAATAAGCCAGGCGATTTTCCTGCTCATAATAAATTTGCTTCCATAGTTATTAGATGATGTCGAGTCAAAATTGGGTCGAATTTCTTATGTATCTACGAGTTGGTCACCATGTTTGTACTTACTGTAGGAGATTGATGCGATCTGCTCGTGGTAAACTTCATTGCGACTTACCTGTCAAAAGATTAGCAAGATTAGTACAAGAAATTAGAATTGACAAATTATAATATTTAATGTTGCAGCACACTACCTAATGATTTGATTTTCTATAGCCCAATGGTTAACTGGCAGAGAATGCATTTAGTACACTTTTGCATATATCATTTTATTGTAAAATAATAAGGAATAGTATGGTAAATGATTCTTCTGTTATAATTACAACCCTATAATAATTACAAGGTACCTATTATATAATTTTCTAGCTGTTCTGATTGTATAAGTATTCTAGGAAATACGTATAGATGTTTTGCCTGGAAAGGATCCCTTAAAAGAGTTTTAACGAAACGTACTATCAAATTCATGGATGGAATCAATGGTTCGGAGGTTAAATACAAATATTAATTTTCAATTACGAAGATAGGTAGAATAGATAAATATCAGACAACATCACACATATTGCTCCGATGTCAAAGTAAGTAATTTGCGTACTCGTTTGAATAACAAAGATGCCGTAAATATATACTTAAATACTCAGACACAGGACACAGGCAAACAATTGTCACACCTGTTTGTCGTTTGGAATTGAACCCGTAGCCCACGAACCAACGGCCAGTAATAAAACATAAGACACCTGTAAATTGTTTTTACTACGACTACAGATAGATTTATACTAATATTACAAACGCGAAAGAAACTCGGTTTGTTACGCTTTCGCTTAATCCACCTATTGTGATGAAATATTATCAGAGATGGACGAGAAAATTTAGATAAGATTCTGTAATCGTGAGGAAAGTCCTGAAGGAAAAATTGTAGACCAAAGTTTGATTAGATTTTTTTTAAGCAAGAGACGGCAGACGATCAAATCTGTTTCCTGATGATAAGCAGTCGACACCGCCCATGGACACGCGCAACTGAAATCGAGTTCTGGGGTCGCTGCCGGCCTTTTAAATCTTGAAGGCTCCCAAGTCGTAGCTGTTCGGAAAGACTGACGCAGAGAGTTGGTTCCACAAAACCGATGCGCGAGGCAATTAGTTCCTCATAAAGCGTACAGTGGAGGATCGCCAACCATCGAGATGATGAGAAATTGACAATTTTCAAAGATAAACCTATCAAAATTGTATTCCTTCAGGCACTGGACAAGGCAGATATAGATAATGTAATATCGTAAAACATCACACATTGATCCGATCCCAAAGCAAGTAAGTTAAGTCACTCAAGCACTCGTGTAGTTAAAGTCAAAACAATGGTAACACAAATACTTGGTTATGCAGGCAGGGTCACCGTCCAAAAGTATAATTCCAATAAATTATGTAACTATTCCTCAGCTAGAGAGTGCCGGGCAGAAGCTTGTACCTAATATATGAACTTACATAAAACCAGGCGAATTTAAAGTCTATCCGTCGGCTCGCTTTACGCGCTGCCCGGAATTTCAACTGCTAACAAAATATGGCCGCTATGTAGGTTTTATCGAGTCTCAGCCTGTAGCCGATAATGTAGGCCTGGGATCAGTCTAGACTGATTTATATGTATGGTGTGTGAGGACTGTCTGGTAGATGCAGAAGTCACAGGTGTCACTTGGCAACCGAGAGGAGGTTTTAAGTAAAGAAATTACTTAGAAGAAGCTCCGATAAGGACAAAGGGCGGTAAGCTCTCTCTCCGGTCGTGTCAAACTATGGTCCCATCGTATGGATGGCACGATAGTCGGTCTCTCTGTATGTTTGTCTTTCATTCACGGCAAAACGGAGCGACGGATTGACATGATTTTTAAGTGGAGATAGTTGAAGGGATGGAGAGTAGTATAGGCTACTTTTCGGTTGGAAGTTTGTATGGAGCATTCACCTGAATTTAACGCGAGCGAAACTGCGGGCAAAAGCTAGTCAGATTATAAGTTTGAAGAGTTATAAGGACAGAATAACGTGTTGCCGCATACACGTGTCCTTTCAGCTTTGTAATTAATTCAAAACATATAATGGGTAGAAACTTGTAATAGGTTAATTAAGATAAATACGAGTATAGTTATACTATCGCTAACTTTTTGTGGATCTATAGAATAAAATAATACAACATGAATTGTTTTGTTATATCTCAAAGGATTTAGACAGTGTTTTCTTTGAAAACTCCCAGACAGCTTATATTATAATCAATGTACCTACGCAAAATTTTAACAAATTATATAATTACTATAATCTACGCCAAGAAAGACTACCTTTCCTATATATTAGTGAAAATCGCGGAGGAGAAATCCCTATGTTTTATACTAATTATGTAGCTACGTAACAGGATAAAATTGGAACAAGCCGAGACGTCATCTTAAACATATTTCGTAAGCATCCTCTTTTTTAAGTCGGTTACAAATAATCAGCCACTCCGTGTTTCATCCACATAAATATCTATTCAAAGCATGTGGAGCGCCGTACCATAAGCCCGTATGAATAACCAGTAGTCATTTCAAAATAACACCGCGTCCCGAAATCATATATCTTTTTATTTTCCCCGCTTTTCACACGGTGTACGTCTTTTTGTAAAACCACAAGTGGAATTAGTACGAGATCTCGCGACGTTTTATTTGCACTGATGTCTTTTTGTTTTGTACAAAATAGAATGATGTTTAGGTTACGTGTTGAAATGGAATAATATATTTTTGATGATCTAAGGACGATTGATTTGAGATTGTTATTTTAATAATAATTTCAGACCAGGTGGAGTGATGTGCATGACATGATGGGTCATTCCAGGTGAACTCAGAACTTATGATCCTCTGTTCATAAGGCAAAATCACCAGAATCCCAAATAATAAATTCGGATACGTGAAGTACTAATCTAAGTTTGTTCCGCTAATGCACCCCTTTATTAGAGTAAAGATTGGTAAAAAAAATGTTTAAGAACATTTACTGGTTACGTACATTACTATGCACTTAGTTCTCATATTCTTCAACAAAATGTAAATACACTAATATTCTTCCAATAACAATCTCCTCTTCTATAAAACATGACAGTGTTATGTCAAATGAAAAACAAAAAACACATAAATGTAAAAATACCGCGACGGGATCCCGTACTAAATAAACAGTATACGATACAAGTGTTCATCTGAGACATTTGTCAACGGGGCTTAGGTTAACTTAGTGAGTAAGCAGAGAAAAAACGTTTGAGGCGATATATACCTTTGAGTTATTTACCTGTTTAAATATAGCTGTTTTTGCGGCGGAACGCGAACATTTATTAACGGCGAGACGTGGTCGGTGCGTGTAAGGGTTGCTTTTGGGGGTCCCAGGGCGGAGGGAAATGTTATGGACACTTTATTTTGTAGGAACATGGTACCACGTAAAGAAGTCTGAGTTTAAGTCGTTGTACAGACAATTTCGACTGGCTCGGTGGCTCTATTGGTAGTGACCCCTGCCTTCTGAACCAAGGGTCGTGGGTTCGATTCCCACCCGGGACAAACATTCGTGTGATAAATACTTGTGTTTGTTCCGTGTCTGGGTGTTTATAATTTGTATTTATGTATATATTTGTGGTACCTTCGTTGTTCTGATACCGTTGTATGGGATTAGAGCAATGTATGTGATGTTGTCTAATATTTTATAATATTTAATATTTATTATGTCTTTTATTAGTGAGCCGTAACTGTATGTATAATCGCGTTTGTACGGAACCGGCCGCCTCTTCGCGCGCACACTTAGCCATTTTAGATTTTACGCCCAGCGATTTGAGATGTTTCAGGGTTATTTTTCGTCGGCAGAAACAGTGAGTTATATTATGGAATACGCCGCGAAACTTCCTAGTTCGGAACACCTTATGGCATTTTATTGAAATTGGATTTTGCGAGATGTGAAAGTTCAACTATAAAGGTTTTGGACTCGCCAGACACACCTGTTTGAATTATTTTAAATTAGATAAGGATGGAAAATGCAATAACCGTGATAGTTGAACCATTATCTATTTCTGTAGCAATACTGCAAGGAATGTCATATATTATATTCCTGACATGATCATAATGCAGCTGGAAAGACATGGGAAAATAACATCTCATTTTTCTGATACAATCCTTCTCTCGTCATTTGAAAGGGTCTAGCCCAGTATGTAGAAGATATGGGATCTGTATATTAAAATTAGATGTCTCTGATGATGAAGATGAAAGACGCCGCCAGTTATAAGTACCTCATGTGTCAACGTGCTCATGGTATAAGAGGAGACATCGGTATGAAGCCGAGAGTTCTGCGTTTTTTTTAAACGATCTTATACAGCGTTGATAGTGAAAAATTCTTTATTTCACACCACGGTGAATGAAAATTAAATGTAACGGTACAATATCGGCGGTCTTATCGCTAACCGAGCTCTTCCAGAATCTTTGACAGAGGAAATTATCCATCTATTCATGTTCACGTGTCAAACTGAAAGAAGGTGACTACAGATCTGGCAATACGTGGTATCGGAGGCCAAGACTTATTTTGGGTCGCTGCGCCATCATAGTGTTAGAGGAGAATAATCAACCGCTGCGGCACAGCACTATTCGCCACGCTCAAGTCACTGCACTAACGTTGACAGTTGAAGTTTGACGTAACGGTGACACTGACGGCTGTCATCGAGTTCCCGCCGATTATTACTTTTTCTCTCTCTGGTTAAATGAGTGTTTGTAATTGGATTGTGTTAATAAATACTTTCAGATTATCAATTAATGTGTTTATCAATAGTAAGCAAGTAATGTATCTAAGTTATAATAAAAATCCCTCGGTAATGTCTTAAGCAGGTCAGTTTATAAAACTGCGCGTCTCGGCGGGGGCCGCTAATTGCCAAGCAAAGGGCTCGGCGCAGATATTTCAGAAGACATCGCTTCAAGGGGCGTTAATAATTGAGGCGGAGGGCTGCTTCAAGCGATCGTGCGCCGCTTCAAGCGAAGAAGGCCTTTCCCAAACTTTGGAAAAAATGCAATTACTGGGTTTGACATAGCCCGAAGGATTAGTACATACGCTGAAGTGCCAGTGGGTTGGTCATGTCTGCCGCAGAGCCGACAATAGGTGGAGCTGACGAATCTAGGTGTGGACACCGCGTTTAGGCAAACGTAGTGTAGGACGCCCCGCAACCCGCTGGGCGGATGACCTTAGAAGAACTGCTGGCAGTTGCTGGATGGGGAAGCCCGGGATAGAGAAATGTGGCGTGAAATAAAGGAGGCCTACGTTCAGCAGTGGACGGACCAAGGAGCGGCTGTTGATTGTTTAACTGGGTTTGGGGCCTGACAACTGTTTAGTACCTCATCATCAACGTCTGTTATTCAGCAGGATGCACCACGGGCAAGTGAGGGTGGCTTGGAGCGAAAAGATGACGGGTCGCTCCCTGCGAGTATGGTAGTGCACCAATTTCTGTTTGATATTGTAGGTTTTCAAATTGAAACCTTTGGCTGGCTTACAGTCGAATATCTTGTTAATGGTTATAAATATTGAAACCTATGACATAAAGTTGTTTGAAACCTCTGCTTCTGTTAAACCTATGGCTTAAGGTCGTGGGAATCGTTTTAATAAAAAAAAAGCTTGATAATCTATTACAACAATAAATTACACATATTGTTTAAAAACGTAATGTAATGACCGATTATTTCGCTAGTCTCCATTACCCCATTCTAACCCTTGTACCCAGGGGTCCATGCCCCAGATTGGGGAGCAGTGGTTGCTCGCGGGGTCCGCCAGGGGCCCGAGAGGCACGTTGCGTTTCCTTTATTTATCGCGTTGCCTTTGCGGCGGGCGCAGCGCGATGTTCGCACATTCGCTGAAAAGCGTCAAGGGATAGTACTACTTAGATATCTATATCATATCATAAGAGGAAAATGTTGTTACAAGTACGCTCTGCGACTACTTGACCGATTTCGAGCATTTTTTCGACGTTTTAAATCTACATTTGGTTTAGCTGCGTCAGAAATGATTGATAGTTAGGTACTGCATCAAAGTGATAACAATAAAATATCATGTAAAGTCGTTAGTGTGCCTTCGCGATCCGCGACGGCGCCTTCTAAGCCCCAAAAAATAACCCAAGACATGCCACGCTGGACCACACATCGCCATATAGCTCCAAACCGAAGCTTGTACTAGGGGTACTAGACAACTGATAACCTTACATAGATGCTTTTTTAACGAAATACATATTATGCCGTGCCTTCTTGATTGTGGATTTATCGCTTACCTATAAGGATTTGAATTTTGATTTCAAAAGTGTGCGGATTTTAGCCGGTCACTTTTTAAGCCTCGGACCCCGGACGCCCTTCAAACTAGGACAAATCCGGGGAAACCCGGGCGGATGGCAAGCTTATACTCAAAACAAATAGGTAATAGACATTAGTTGTCCAATTTAGGAGGTCTTGTCGTTATAAGCGGTCTTTTACAGACAACTTTAGGGTAGAGGCTAGTTAAAAAGAAAGGGTGAGGCGAGTCAGGGATGTAAGCTAAATACCACAGGACGATGACGGGCAGCAGCGTCATCGGAGCGAGAAGCTCCGCTCTGCGATCGCCAACCCGCCTGCCCAGCGTGGCGATTATGAGTATATCGACTGGCTCGGTAGCTCAATTGGTAGTGACCTCTGCCTTCTGAGCCAAGGGTCGTGGGTTCGATCCCCACACATAACAAACATTTGTGTGCATGAACATGTCTGTTTGTATTGGTCTGGGTGTTTTCTATGTATAATATGTATTTATTTACAAAAAAAAAATGTATCTAAGTAAGTTTATCAGTTGTCTAGTACCCATAGTACAAGCTTCGGCTTAGTTTGGGGCTAGAGGCGCTGTGTGGCCCAGCGTGGCATGTCTTGGGTTATATCCTCCAGATGTTTGCCCTAAGTGGCGAACAACTGGAGAGGCCTATTGATGATGATGAGAGGCGAGCCATCGACTGAATCAGAACTGATGACAGATAAGTTGTTAAACATAGACTAGCTAGTGTTGTACATGAGCTAGCGGCTGCTCCCTCGTCTGTGAGCTCGCTGCAGCGTGCATTATTGAGTGTGCGCAGGTGGCCACCACACAGGGTTTTTACGGCCACACACACACTCGCCACGTTTTTATTGGCCACCGATGTGGAGCGGGATGACGGCCGATTGTCAAGATGAACGGATTTTTGGTGATACCGGTCGCGTATGATCAATTTGGTTCAGGGGTAGTGAACGCTGCGCCTTCAATAGGGTGTTTTGGGGGTCAAAATAATTACATTATATGTAGTCCGTATTTTAGATTATAAATAATTAAATATTTATTGGACACGTATTTTTTCTTTTTTCATTCAAATAAAAAATAGCAAAGATGCAAGGCATCAAAAGTTAGGAGTGGGAGTCTATGACGTCACTCCGTCCCGTAAAAATGCCACACAGCGTGACGTCACACGTAATTTCAACGGGGTATAAGACTTTGTAATCTTTAGTCTAATTTTACTAATTAAAAAATACGGGTCTTTTATTTTTGAATAAGCTAATAGACCTATACCTACCTACCTAAAAAGCCTATTGTGATGGTTATACTGCCACCAGTCGCTTGCCAGAGCCTCGTTCGTTATTCAGCAGGATGCAATTGTGTATTATAGGTATATGTTATATGTCACGGCTAAGGTTTAGCCGCCTGTATGTTGGTTTGTCACACCTTTGTTACGCGCGTCGGTATTCAAACTTTCAACTCCAATTTTTGACCTTATACCTTTTTTTTTACTTTAAGCCAAAAAAACGTATCCGTGAATAGAGTATTACTTTTTTAATTATTACTAAGCCTTTAATGAGCACGTTAAATGTTAAGATGAGAAACGCAAATGCAGCTCAAAAGCGTACCCAAACTTTCTTAACAATATTAATAACAGTATTTCGCATAGTTGTTGCGAGTTCGTAATCACGTCATTGGGGGTCCTAACGGGTGCCGTGTTGCGGGGTCCTTAGCTTGGGGGTATGCCGAATGGTGCCCTAATGAAGCGCGTTAACGCGTATTATAATGACGTTGGTTTGCGGTGGTTTTTAAACGGTTATAGTCAGAGATCCAGATGCTTAAAAAGTGTAGCTGCTTTTCTTAAATAAAGAATATTCGAACGAGAACTTATTTTTATATAAATGTATTTGTATCATATAGTTTTCTTATTCTTATGTGTAATAAAAATAATTAAAAGATTTAGGAAAACGAAAGCTTAGTTGGAATTATAAATTAAAATATGCTTATTAAATTTATCCGTGTGGGCGCTGATATGCGTCCTCTTTATAAAGTCATAGAGCGAGGTGATATATGAGATGACGTTCAGTTCTGTCATGTTACGAAATATTGATTTGTATTGCATTAATATATGACTTATTAAATAATTATCCACACATATATTTGTTGCCATTATCCTGTCCCCAAAATCCGCAATGAGGTTTTTACATTTTTACATAAAGTATCAAGTTAACGGAGCATATCTGTGTATGTAAGTCGTTTTTACATAAGTAGATTCGTCAAAATATTCAGATGAATAAAGCACGCATCTTGCATAAAGATATGTAAGAGTTGTATTTCGATTGATATTTTATTGTATGTTGCTTTTTTAATAAATGTAATAAAACATTATAAAAACGATAATCCTAATGCAATACTTAAGCTTTAAAACCTGCGCTTTTTATGGCGTGGTCTTGGTCTACAGCGAGACCTCACTTCACCTGATGGTAAGCGGTCGTGAGGTCCTAAAGTTAGGTCGACAGGCACAATAGAACAAACCCATTGCGCCTGTCGCCCTCACCCTAAAGACCCACTGAGATGCCGTTTCACGCCCCGCCTTAAGAACCCAGGTCTTTAGAAGATTTGTAAGAAGTTTTCAAATCTATTCAAATAAATTCACTTATTCTGACGGTATACTACCTACTTATAGCTCAAACGTCTACATTTTACCTCATTATATCTCTCTTCAGATAATTACACTTTCTCTACCTGAAAGTTGTCTGGAAGACATCGCTTACTAGCGCCTACACTTTGCCACAATTTTGTGCAACAAATAATATCTATCTATCTAACAAACACTTTGTGAAAAACAAATAACTAACCCAAGACATGCCACGCTGGGCCACACATCGCCGTCCAGCCACAAACTAAGCCGAAGCTATAGACAACTGATAAACTTACTTAGATACTTTTTTTTTGTAAATAAATGCATATTAAACATAGTGATTAAAAGTCCTCTTTTAAAAATACATCAATGGGTTAATATTCAGAGGAATATTAACCCATTGATGTATTTTTATATACTGAGCTAAGTCGGCAAAGATTTGACGCATAAAGAATCCAGATGTAATCTCTCAAAGAAACATTCATGCCTCTTCTACCGCTATTCAATTCTAAGACCTTTGTGTGAACCTCCTGTTCAATGGACAGACAGCCTCTGTGTCGTAAACACAAAGCTTAGATCACACACAGTTTTCTATCTACGATCGTATGGCCTAGATTTTTCTGTAACCGTTTTACCAGCTAGTCGGATGAAGCAATGAATATAATATAACTAACTAGCGACCTCGCTTCGCTTCAGGTATTTAAAAAAAACATATCAGTATTTCTCTATTATAGTCGCAGTCTATGCCTTCACCTATTTTTTTCTTTCATTATGAGAATCTCGATAGGACGACACGTTAGTTCCACACGACAGCAGAAAGATAAGGCCCAGGACCAACAGTTAAATGTACACATCGAGCACGAAAGCAATCAGCCGGGAATTTAATTCCGGATACGAAAATCCAGAAACGGTATTTTGGTTTCAGCAATCAGAAAACTATTTATAACGATTAGAACTCATACGGACGATAACCTATATCTGTCGCTGGCAACACCGCGCATTTTGGTCGCAAAATTTAATCAGTTACGGTGGATAATACACCAATTACTAGTCTAAACCGTTTTGTAGATGCACCCACATATAACAATGCGATTTAAGCAATGGATCTAGATGCGTAATCTGGTGGATATATTGTAATGACAAAGTATAACTACTTTAGCTATCTATCCTTACTTATATGAAAGAACTAGCAACCCGTCTCGGCTTCGCACGGGGTAGACAATTGGGATGATGACTAAAAAATAATTTAATGTCCATCAGATAGATTAATGAAAAATATTGGATACGTATTTTTTATTCTGCCTCTTGTTCAAAAACTTACGAAGATACATTGATTTTAAATGTCACATGACGTCACGTTAGAGTACAAAATATACTCTAACGTGACGTAGTTAGCCCCCACTCCGTAACTTTAATGCGCTATATCTAAGTATTTTCTTGTTATTTCGACAAAACAAAAAATACGGGTCTTATATTTTTTTATTATCTAAGAGACGGACTAATTATTCTCTTCATTTTCATACCTTGTCATCATCCGTATTATATTGTTCAAATTTTACAAAGGATCCCAAATTTTTTTTCAAAATGAAATTGTGAAAGAATTTTTTAAATCGGCCCAGTACTTTTTGAGCCTATTCATTACAAACATACAAAAATACGTACAAATCTTTCCTCTTTATAATATTAGTGTAGATATCTATCTACTAGCGACCCGCCCCGGCTTCGCACGGGTTCAATACTATTTTTTCCCGCTAACTCCTGTTCCCGTGGGAATTTCGGGAATTCCTTTCTTAGTGCACCTCTACGGTACTTACGTCCCTTCCAAATTTCAACTAACCCCCCACTTCCCTAAATTGGGGGGTGGAAGTTTGTATGGAGCATTCACCCCGAATTTAACGCGAGCGAAGCCGCGGGCAAAAGTTAGTTTAAAATATTTGTATTTTTAGTATGACAAGGTACCTACCTACCATTGCATTGCCGTACGGATATTGCATGCATGCATAATTAAATGCAAATATTATTTACACAGCATTGCCAATCAGCTGCTAAAATAAATTGTCAGTCAATTATGACGCAAGTATAGTTATCGCGAGACAATTATTATTTTTGTAGATTTGCGATGCACATTTCAATTTATTGTTACAATTGTCAATTGTTACACGTATTGTAGCCAGATGTATGTAAATGAACAGTTGAATTAAATTATGTAATTATCGCTGATATACTATTTTGCTTTAACAGGTGTTTTTATTGTAATGAACAATATAACATTTTAAAAGTATTGTATTGTATTGCATAACAATCAAAATTCAATTTACTTTGTGTTTCCTTTGATGTGGGATTTTTAAAACGGCGGCATGGCGGTGAAAACTGACCAGTTACTTGCCCGTTGTCACAGCGACTTGGGCTTCTCTCCCGCTTTCCGTCAGGCGTAGGGAAGCCATTATGACGAGCTATTATTAAATGTTAATGAATTCAATGGGGTATGTGTAAAAAACACGTAATTTTGGCGTGTCTGGCTCTAAAAAGCCCATATAGTGTGTTTAAGTGCGATTCTGTAGGTCGCCGCTCAATCCGACCAATAAAATAAGATTGTCAGTTAGGCGGACCGCGTCGGGGACAGGGTTCGCACACGCTTAAAAAAATTGCTTGGTCTATGTCCAGTCCAGCAGTGGACTGCGGAAATGTACGTTTTAGGCACTGAGAATATAATTTGAAGGTAAAAATTTACGAAACTATGGAAAATTTGCGGTTTGGTGATTTGATTTATTTGCAAAATGACTGAAGTCAAAACGTTTATTGCATACGCATATATGAAAGTTCCTATCCGCAAAGCCTTATTCGTGGAATAATTATTTTCTTATAAGAACTGGTTTTTAAAATACCTATTAGCTTTAAGTTTAATGGCAAATAGTTGGTAACTATTCTTAGGTAGGTAAATTAATAAATGAACATGGCCTACGGATGACTCTTTGATGGTAACTTTTAAGCTTTTTATACCTAATACGGATAAAAGATTAGATAAAAAATTCTTCGATATTTCTGTGAAACGTCTATAAATCCTTATGGAATGTTGTGCATATTCGCTATGCATGAAACAGTCGTCTAGTATGTGTGTACAATTGTTCTAAACTACTTACATAAAAAAGCAAAAAATTCCCGCTCAAACAAACCAAAGCGGTTGCCTGTAAGTTACCGCTCGTAATGGCGGCTATCCATCGCGACAGCCCTGGCTGTGATGGAAGGCAGCCGGCTTTACTGCAGGGTGCTGTTTAATATTTAATATTGAAAAAAAGCGATACATATCGCCCATCGCGCACGTACCGGCGTCGCGATCGCGACCGCGCCGTGAATTATACACGACTGCGCAACTTACGCGATTACTTCGCTTAGTGTTGAGCGATTGGTTGCCGCTAAGTGGTTGCTTCTTTATTTCTAACAAGCGACCCGCCATGTGAAGGGAGCTACCTATCAACTTTTCACTCACCTGCCCGTGGTGAATCCTGTTTATACAACAAACGAGGCTCGGACAACCGTCTGGTGACGCGAACTTTACAGATTACTCGTAATTGATTCGCCCTCGCTTAGTCTACCATGTGATTTGTTATTTATTTGTAATGGCTTGGCACCTGCGGGCTTTGGCGAATATTCGTGTTAACGCAATGAAGGTACATCGTTGCAACGCGATTTATTCGTCCCGAATAATTCGCGCGGAAGCGAAAGTTAAGTAGATAATTAGATAATCGATCGATCGACCGGGATTGAATCCTCTAATTATACAAATGATGTTCAACAAACTTTACTACATATATATAATTAATAGTTCCAATTCAATTGTATGGCACCACCTCGTCTGTTCTATTAACTACTATCTTCTGCCTATCGCTTATAGCGATAATACCACCAAAATTGTATAACTTAACTAAACTTAACTAATCAACTTAACATAATTTTTTGTGCGAAACCGGTTACGTATAAAGATCATTTATTCCCCATTCGCAATTGGTTACGAGACTACGGTTACATAGACGGCCGAAGGGAACTTAATTTACTTGCCCGTTGTCACAGCGATTTGGGCTTCTCTTTCGCTTTCCATCAGGCGCAGGGATAATGGCTTCCCTGTCGAGCTATTATAAAAAAAATAACAAATATCTACTATACTTAGTTTAATGTTCACTGTATGGTGTGCTTTAAAGAATATCTATATAACGAAGGGACGAGCGGAATCGGCGGAGAGCTCGATTCGTCGTCGCCGCCATCTTGGGTAGTGTGGGTGTTGCTTATCCGAAATAAACTCGCAAATTGATCACAATTACGTCCTTTAATCGATTTCGATAATAATTAACATTCAATATAGCAGCACTAGCGCGATGCAAACGGATGCAATCCGAAACGCGGAGAGTTCTGGGCTTGCGTCCGATTAGTAAGGCGGCCAACGTGAGAATGCCATTTCTGAACCAAGCATAGACCCAAGAGATGACAGCTGACGTCGACCATAGACGTAAACAGATGACGTTGACAGATGACAGCTACAGTTCACAGGTGACGTTTCGCACGATCGAAGCGCCAACTCGCAGACACGACCATCCTGCCGCATCACACGTCCTTGTGTGTGTCTGAAAAAGAAACATACTACCAGTAAGCTTTTGATAACACTCGGTCATCTTTGACCAATAAAAGATAAACGCGGTCTGATCACATATTCACAAAGTATGTACTCGTACACTGATCACATACTACCTTATACTAAGGTAATCATCGACCTTGGAGGATATCTGAAGTTTGAACTCGAAATCAAACCAAATAACACTCATTAATACACAACTGAGCACATGTTGGTAATGTCACCCAGAGCCTGCGTGACCGGTCATTGAAAGCTTGCTATTGAACCCTGATGTGCATAGCTGTAGATATTGCGCCATCGACCTGATCACCACTAGGTATACCAAAAGTAAAGTAATGTTTAAATTTGTCTAAAATAGCATCAAGTTGGGGGGTCTAAGACTGGGGGAAAAACAGCTGTATCTATCTGAACTAAATCACTACCACAAAAGTCTTGAATTTGGCAGGAATAAATAACATTCACTTTGGCAAACTCTAATTTACTTCTTTCAACTCTCTTTTTACTCTTTTTTAACGTCATATAAAACAGCTAACTCTTGACTAAGGATCTCCCGCCCTATCATAATGTCGTGACATAGGTATCGGTCTGCTAAAATGTGAAAAAGAACCTCTACGCACATGCCGTCTATAGTAACGGTAGTCAAAATCTGTACACTACTAACAACTCTAGCCAAACCTATGCCCGTCATTGTAACAGAATTATACAATCGTTTGCCTTTAAACTTGTTACACTTTCATCAAAGAACACTCAACAACCGAATCGTAATGAAAAGAAAACTCCTCACCTGAGTGTCTCAAAGTGCCACGCGGAGCGACGACGTCACAAACGTCGACCCTCGTCTGGGCAGATGTCTGGGCTGCACCACCAGTTCCCTGGTCGACCGGCTTCGTGCAGTCCTTTGCGAAGTGCCCAGCGCCACGGCAGTCGAAGCAGATGACGCCTGGCTTCGCTGGAGGGAGTGGAAGTCGCGAATCCCTCGACGTGGTAGGTAGCGACTTCAATTTGCACTGGGATGCCTTGTGTCCGAGTTTTCCACAGCTGAAGCATTTTTCTACACTCGTTGTGGTTAAAGGCTTGAACCGCTTCGCATCAGGTCCATCACGTTCAGTCGGCTTCCTCTTCAGGAACGATACAGCGGATAGTTCTTGTTGAAGCTTCGCTCTTGATGACACCTCGGTGGTAAAAGATAAGCGTTGCACACGTGGTTCAAATTGTGCCAGGTGAGCCAGGATGCTGGACACCACTATCTCCTCGGTAGACATATCCTTCCATCGCGACATAAGCGACGTATACATAGTAGCGGCATAGGACGATAACGACTCTCCTTCTTTCGGTCGATTATCGTTCAAATTGATGAGAAACGCAGCAGCAGTATCACGACAGTCATATCTCGCATTGAACAGTGATTTAAAATCGGCCCATGTAATGCCCGGAAACGTTATTTGCGACAACCATGTAGATGCCTGACCCTTCAGCGCCTTACTCAGTGCGATAACAAGCGCTGCGCCTTCTAACGGTTTTTCCGCCATACATAGGTCAGCAGTGTTTAACCATGCGCGCGGATCGCAATGCTTATGTGGCTCAAATTCGGGTAACTGAACACTATTTAGTTGCGGTACCTTCATAGCCTCGATGATCGCCAAAAAGTTTCGATTTTGTTGTTCCAACAGGTTGCGCCACATGTCGTCGTTGATTCCAAGTGGAAAATGGCGAGCTGATCCCACTTCTGATGACGGAGGGACTAGCGGTATAGGCGGAGAGATCGATTCGTCTTCATCCCCCATCTTGGGTTGTGTGGGTGTTGCTTATCCGAAATTAACTCGCAAATTGATCACAATTAAGACCTTTAATTGATATCGATAATAATTAACATTCAATATAGTAGCACTAGCGCGATGCAAACGGATGCAATACGAAACGCGGAGAGTTATGCGCTTGCGTCCGATCAGTGAGGCGGCCAACGTTAGAATGCCATTTCTGAAACAAGCGTAGACCGCTCCCGACAAATCTCAATGTCATAGCTTGTCGTTGCGCACCGACCATAGACGTATACAGATGACAGCTACAGTTCACAGGTGACGTTTCGCACGATCGAAGCGCCAACTTGCCGACATATCTATTTATTTAATTCCGTGATTATTTATCTATCTACTCTCGCTGCGCGGCAACCAGAATTTGTGGCGATCGTGTTTTTTTATTTTATTTTAGAGAGCGCTTCCTTTTTTATATTCTAGCCACCAAAATGATACATTCGCCGAACACTCTGATAAATCAAAAGAAATCGCGATTAAGTAGAAGTGGCCACCGCTTGTAAAATAAATCCGGCTCGGAGGGAGAGGCCGTAACGGTCCATACTAACTCCGGACCCATCCCGGCAATAGGGTACGTATAGTGGGTAATTCAGGAGGCTGCGGGACCAACGCTGGGAGCCAATTGATCTTTTTATACACCCCGGTGAGTCGCACCCTCGTATGGAAATGAAGATACACGACTTTGCGAAAAGGAAATGATAAGATACTTTTTACTTTTGGAATACTCGTGTTTGGCGTCGGTGCCGCAGTGGTGAGTTTTAATCCTAAACCGCGGACTATCTTAAGGCTCCGGCCCGGAGCCTCCGGGTACGATTTCCGGTCAGTACCTGATAGTACAGTGACAGTATTTCCGAACAGCTACGACTTGGGAGCCCTCAAGAATGACACTTCAATTTCATGACAAAACCGCCAAAAACATCTGATACAACCTTCTTTTGATTGAAAAGTAAGCATTCTTGCTTGTAGCAAATTACCTCTTGCTCACATTAGGTCAACATTTTCCGGAATCGTATTAAAATTGTCCGTCCGTGTATACGTCACAGAGTATATAAAACAAGTCAAAAAGCTTTTCGAGGTGTGCAAAGCTCGAAAGCACTAGAAGTGTCCATTAGCACGCGTTAATAAAATGACTAAAAACTGTTTTTAAATCACTTTGAGAGGCTGGAGACCTTCAAAGGTTTCAGCACAGTTAAGGGGGAAGATGCGGGAAAGCAAGTAAGCACAGTTTTATTTAGGTCACCGTGAAATTGTAAATACCTTAGTATAATAGTGCTTTTGTCTTTTTACCGTCTGTACGCGAAATTACAAGATGGATTTGAATGAAACCTTTTTTGTTATACATATGTAGGTTTGTCTAGATATCATAGGCTATAATTTCATATTGATTTTAGAAATGTATTGTGTATGTATTCAAATACGAGTAGTATAAGAGTCTCACTAAAATTTGCCCATGAGATCAAGCGTGCAAATATTAAGTAAGTACTATATAACACTAAAATTATTAAGTATTTAAAATTATGAATTAATTATTTATACATTGTTACATTATACAAGTCATGTCATTAATAAATTGATTAAATAATCGATCAGTTTTTGGCACTTTGAGTCATCAAAAATCAAAGAACGAAGAAAGCTGGAACCAGTGAAGTAGAGATCGTGATTGAGTAACAATTATAGAGCTAATTAAAGAGCGAGCGAAGTCGCAGGCACCAGCTAGGTATATTTGAACCAATATTTGAACCGACTGAAAAAATTGTATACACCGGGTCATTTAGTTACTCACGGTATCCGGATAGAGAGTGCGTATGATATCATCGGAGAGAGTTCAAACCGACCGGACCACTTATGCGAGTGGTCACTTAACATTTTTCGATTGAGTAACTTTACTTCACAACATGCATTTAACATAGGGATAATGGCTTAACCAAGCTCTTACGTGCTGTGATTTTTCAATGGTTTCCATCTGTTATTAATTGCATAAGCTCCGTTTAAAGTAGCCTTATGTGGAAAGGATTAAAAGATACTTAATAAAATCGTAAATACATACATTTGGTTAAATTTAATTAAAAAGTAATGTATTTTTGTTTGTTTTTCACTCGTTTGACGTTTGACGCGCTGTCATACTTCAACGCTCTGATTGGCTGCGGCGGCGTCCGCTTAATAACGACTGGTTGTGATTGGCCCGTAGCCTCCACGCAATGACGCGACTCAAACTTCAAACTCCTTACAAAAACAACAT
Source organism: Conogethes punctiferalis (assembly GCA_031163375.1). Taxonomy (NCBI): domain Eukaryota; kingdom Metazoa; phylum Arthropoda; class Insecta; order Lepidoptera; family Crambidae; genus Conogethes; species Conogethes punctiferalis. The sequence goes on along the minus strand of JAVAXP010000034.1, from coordinate 147,364 downwards.
GGAAATAACATTCTCTATACTAATATGGTTGTTATTTTGTTAATTTTTCTTCATTGTTAAGTTTCTTCATTGTTTTAATGAAGCCCAATAAGTTCTCAAAGTTTTCATTGCTTTCATAACAAAATAAACAACTAGGTGTATTTAAATAATGGGTTGGCTGTTTGGTTTCTGCCTGAGCCCAGGCAAACATTCACGTAATGAACGCTTGTGTTTGTTCTGTGTTTTGATGTGACTATTGTGTTTAAATATAAAGTGTGATTGGGAGATATACAGGGTGATCAGGTGAAGGCTAAGTAAGTATAGACAATTTACAGTTACTTTTAAAGAAAAATTAAAAACTAAACATTACACAGTCGGCTTTTACCCATTCAACGACTAAAATGACGTTCAGTCAAGTCGTTGAACGTTTCATGCAATAACTTGACGAGTTGTCCTTTAGTCATTTAATTGAATGTCGTCATTCAATGAACGCGCTAGCCATTCAATTGAATAGGAGATTCAACCAGATGACTGCGACATATATATTACATACCTTTGAATACATAAAACCTCATCATCCAATTTGGTGCTGTCGTTCCAAAGTTATGGGTGCACAGTCATTTCGAGGATTCATTTTTTATTTTTATAGATTTAATATCAGGTGTGTGTATTTTTCCTATCAAATTGGTAAAAATATATATTTTTGCGAATGGGGATGTTTCCAGGGTCAAAATAATTAAATTATATTTAGTCCGTATTTTAGATTATAAAAATATATTAGACACGTATTTTTCCTTTTTTCATTTAAACAAAAAATAACAAAGATACAAGGCATCAAAATTTAGGAGTGGGGGTCTTTGACGTTACTTAGTGGCGAAAAAACTCCCACTATGTGACGTCACGCGTAATTTTAACGGGCTATATCTTTGTCATTTTTGGTCTAATTTACAAATGAAAAAATATGTGTCCTTTATTTTTGAACAATCTAAAAGACGGACTAATTACATTTTTTACGGAAACAGGCCTATTATCGGTTAACTATTTATCTATCGGACAGGCATCGGACACGTACCTTATCCACGAGCCCGGGGTCCGCCGGCGCCGCGGCATCTAGCAAAAAGCACGCGTCTCAGTTTATTGCACACAATCGCACAGCCAAATTAACTTCGCAATGCACACTCGCTGATGCACAGATGCTTTTTGGTAGAGCTCGAGCGCCGGCGAAATACTATTTTGCGTTTCGTTTCACGCTTTGAAAGGTTGCCGTTAGGGTTCCGTAGATAAAGTAGGAATGACCATTGAAGAAGTAACCACCGGATTTCAGTTTGCTTTTTAAGGTTCCAAAGTGTGAAAACGGGGCCCTTTTACTAAGACTTCGATGTCTGTTTGTCTGTAAGGCATAATAAGCTACGAGTATATTTCATAAATCGTAATAATAATATGACCTCGGCTTGTAAGAAAGAGACTAATATGCGTAAATATCAGACAACATTACATACATTGCCCTTATACCAAAGTATATTTATGTATATGCACTTCTGTCATGGAAGGCAACGAAGGTACCACAAATATTTACTTAAATACTAATACCCAGACATGGAACATACGCAACCGTTAATCACAAGAATTTTTGGGACATACTAGCAATATACCGTTCAGAAGACATACTAGCAAATAAGCTTCCGGGCAAATCTAATGCAAGAACTAATTTGATTGATTGAATGTGCCTGCATTTCAAACACAAAAAATTGCGTATCACAAAACATGGAATAGAATAGGTAGCATCAAATACACAAGAACTGCAAATAAATATTTAAAGCGATTTGATTTCAAAAGCGGGCGAAATATAAAAAAAATTTGGTAGATAAATAAATACAAAACGCTCAGTTCCCGGTAAGCGAGGCAAGGATCATATTTGTACAGACAATTTAATTTGAAGCTAACTGGAACATAAAAATTGTGTACAAATTTCCGTGTAATACTACCAAATAACTACGGGGGTTTAACTGCATCAAATTTGAGAGTATTCGTAAATCATTTATCAGAGCAAATAAAGTTAATAGTATGTTTAAAAATTTGACGAACTCGGTTGGACAATAGTTAGCGTCTACGTGTTCTGGTGACGTCCCAACCGTCATCTGGTCATCGTCATAAGTTTGCAAACGTCCACTACTGGACATAGGCCTCCCGCAATCATCACCATCATCAGTCTATTGCAGTCCACTGCTCGACATAACCCTCTCCAGTTGTTCGCCACTTAGGACATCTGGAAGATATACCCAATATCGATACGCTGGGCAGGCGGGTTGGCGATCATGCCTTAGCCTGCCTGTTTCCTGATATTGCCTTAGCCGTGTGGTCTGGTATCTGGTAATAATCTGAGAACAAGTTATTTGCGTAAATTTTCAAGGCATTTTATTTAGTACTAGCTGTGCTCGCGACTTCGTCCGCGTGGAATAGTTATTTTTTCCCCGTTTTTTTTACATTTTCCATTATTTCTTCGCTCCTAATAGTTGCAGCGTGATGTTATATAGCCTAAAGCCTTCCTCGATAAATGGTCTATTCAACACAAAAAGAATTTTTCAATTCGGACCAGTAGTTACTGAGATTAGCGCATTCAAACAAACAAACAAACAAACAAACTCTTCAGCTTTATAATATTAGTTAAGATAGTTAAGATTAATTTATTTATTTATTTAATCTTTATTGCACAATATAAAAAATAAAGTACAAAAGGCGAACTTAATGCCGCGTAGGCATTCTCTACCAGTCAACCTTTAGGCAAAACAGAAACAATTAAGTGGGTAGTGTGCTGATCAATTTACGTGGAAACATTTGATATGATATATTAATATTAACATGCCCCGAAATAAAAAATTAAAAATAATAAACATACTTAATTATTGGGACAATGCATAAAACCATAATATATAGTAATTAATAATATACTAATAAACTAGCTTTCGCCGCACGCTCTTCGCGCGTGCGTGCTCAAGCTAGGTCTGCGACGCTGGACGCTCCGGGCTTCGCCCTACGCGGAGCTCGGCCTGCGGCCTCGCGATACGCAGCTCGGCCTGCGGCCTCGCGAAATTACTTTTCTGGGTTGTACCGTTCCGCGTGGGCGGGTGTTGGGCTTTTTTTGCGGCTTGTTGATTAGGTTTTGTGTGGGGGCTCCTTGGGGCGCCAGCCGCTCCGGGCTTCGCCCTCCGCGGCGTTGTTTTGGCGGCTTGGGTTGGCTCGCTCGGCCTTCGGCCTCGCATAGTTATTTTTTTCATTAGTAGGTAAATACTCCTTGGCGCACTGCTCCGGGTTTCGCCCTACGCAGGGCTCGACCTTCGGTCTCGCTTGTTACAGTAGCGTGACTATAAGAGCTTGGGCTCGCTCGGCCTGCGGCCTCGCATAGTTTTTTTTTTCATAAGTATGTGAATATTCCTTGGGGCACTGCTACGGGCTTCGCCCTACGCAGGGCTCGACCTTCGGTCTCGCGTATTATGGTAGCGTAACTAAAAGAGGATGGGCTCGCTCGGCCTGCGGCCTCGCATAGTTTTTTTTTTTCATAAGTAGGTGATTATTCCTTGGGGCACTGCTACGGGCTTCGCCCTACGCAGGGCTCGACCTTCGGTCTCGCGTATTATGGTAGCGTAACTAAAAGAGGATGGGCTCGCTCGGCCTACGGCCTCGCATAGTTTTTTTTTCATAAGTAGGTGATTATTTCTTGGGGCACTGCCACGGGCTTCGCCCTACTCAGGGCTCGACCTTCGGTCTCGCGTATTATGGTAGCATAACTAAAAGAGGATGGGTTCGCTCGGCCTACGGCCTCGCATAGTTTTTTTTTTTCATAAGTAGGTGATTATTCCTTGGGGCACTGTTACGGGCTTCGCCCTACGCAGGGCTCGACCTTCGGTCTCGCGTATTATGGTAGCGTAACTAAAATAGGATGGGCTCGCTCGGCCTACGGCCTCGCATAGTTTTTTTTTTCATAAGTAGGTGATTATTCCTTGGGGCACTGCTACGGGCTTCGCCCTACGCAGGACTCGACCTTCGGTCTCGCGTATTATGGTAGCGTAACTAAAAGAGGATGGGCTCGCTCGGCCTACGGCCTCGCATAGTTTTTTTTTTCATAAGTAGGTGATTATTCCTTGGGGCACTGCTACGGGCTTCGCCCTACGCAGGACTCGACCTTCGGTCTCGCGTATTAGCGCCTGTTCATACTAGCGTTTATTTTCGTTCACACTAGCGGTTGATCCGCCCGGCGGCGACCGCAAATCGACCGCCGATCAACCGCAAAACGGCCGAGGTGTTCACACTAGCGGTCGCGGTTTTGCGGTTCGGCAGCTGGTAGTGTTGTAGATCGATGGTCGGCTATAGGTAATTGTTGATTCTTTAGTGAGAATAAATCGATTCAAGTACCAAATGATTTACAATCTAAACATCGATAATCGCTTTAAAGATAATTTATGTGTGACTTTAGTTACTCTGTTTTTGGGAATAGGATACACGACTGTTTACTGTTTTATATTACTTTCTGGTCACCTTAAGAAGAAGTACAATTTAACTTATTTGAGAGCCATGAGTACTAAATTGATTGCAAATGCGAAGTTTATTGATGACTACAAACTTCAAATATTATTACAAAAGTTAAGTTTTGATTATATTATAATATTATCGTATTTTTATCTATAATAACATCTTCATTTAAGAAATAAATTTCATAAACTCACATTTAATACAGTTGTCACAATTGTCTAAAGCGAACAGCAAATTATAAACGATTCCTAGTGATCGTTTAACTTTCTGGTGTCCAATGCTGATTACAATTTGTACTATTTACATATCGATTAATCATTATGATCCATTAGCGTAACGATTAAATTGTAACAACACTAAAAATAAAACAATTACGTATCTACTAACAGAACGTAACCATTTTTGAAGCGCGTTGCGAAAATAAAGAATTATTGTATTTACTTACTTCATACTAAAATTTTGTTGTATTATGTTGTTCTACTACTGTTTTTACGGTAGATCTAATGGGAGTTTTCGTTTCCCACAATAGGTACTTAAAGAAATTCTTATCAAATATTACAATGCTTCTTGTTTAGAAATTGAATAATTTAAACTTCCTATGTGATATGCACTCCTGGTACTTTCAATTAGAGAAGCACACATCAGTCATGTCGGTGCTATCGTCGACACGCACACAAACAAATCTCACAGGGTCGATACCGGTTCAATTGGGGATTTTCGCTAACAAATAAGTTTATGAGAACACAATAAAAGATGTGTAATAAGAAACACAGTTTGAATATGGATACCACATAAGTACCGTATAAGTATTCATGAATTAATCATGTTCAGATTTCCATTATTTCGTATTTCATAGAAAATAATGTTTGATTTTTGGTATAGAAAAATGCTAACTAAAAATGTATCCATAGTTTAATAACCATTTCTAAATAATTAGTGTGGCCTCATTGTGTACTTATATTTTCCACCATAATTTATAAATTCAAATAAATTTGTTTCATATTTTATTTTAACCGTGTAAAGTTACGTTCTATAAAACAGAAGAAGAAATGTCACTAGCTAGTGATGGAGGTATAGTGCTATTAAAGTTTCGATAATATCTAAATATAATAAGCTGAAAAGTAAAATAATTTTAAATGGAAATGGATAGTTTCTTGAGAAAATATTTCGACAAAGAGTAAAGAAAGGTAATTTTTTTTATAGTGCAAACGGGCCATTATTATCACTTAGGAAATAGTTAAATAAATTTCTCCTTAGCTGTTGTGTAATGGTCGTCGTGGTCTCTCTCATCCTTTCTTTCCTATTCTATATTACCTTCGAGTTCTGTTTTATGTAATGGGATTTGAAGGCACTGGCGGAGTGGTGGATATTGCTCACCCGACAAGAGCAAACCTCTTTAGAATTAATGAATATAAAATTTTGCGACATTGACTTGTGGTAGAGTATATCTTCTAGCTAAAAATATTTAGTAGTTGAAAATTTTACCCAAAATATGGATAGTATTGCTGCCCACCAATTGTGAACCATTAATTACGAGAGTACCTACACTAAAGAACTTACGTCGGCACTAAGTTATTTTCCTAGTGACACTACGTAGTGCAGATACGCTTACTTTGCATATGTAAGATTCGCGATGGGCATTTGTCTTCTACTTTCATCGGTATTCACAATTTGACTATAGAGCAGCCCTAGCCCGCCGATGTCAAAACGCGGCCGCCGCCGCCGATAGTATGCGAATCAACCGCCAAACCGCAGTTTGAACGCCGCGCCCCGCCGCGTTCGTAGTGTGAACAGGGGTAGCGGTTTGACGGCGGTTTGATGGCGGTTAAACGTCAATCTGAAGGAAGCCTTATGGTAGCGTAACTAAAAGAGGATGGGCTCGCTCGGCCTACGGCCTCGCATAGTTTTTTTTTTCATAAGTAGGTGATTATTTCTTGGGGCACTGCTACGGGCTTCGCCCTACGCAGGGCTCGACCTTCGGTCTCGCGTATTATGGTAGCATAACTAAAAGAGGATGGGTTCGCTCGGCCTACGGCCTCGCATAGTTTTTTTTTTTCATAAGTAGGTGATTATTCCTTGGGGCACTGCTCCGGGCTTCACCCTGTGCAGGGCTCGACCTTCGGTCTCGCATGTCATAGTAGATACCATAAGAATGTTCGTCACGTTAAGTAATGTAAGTATGTTCGTCACATCAAGTTTAGTATCGTAAGTATGTTCGTCACACCAAGTATGGTAAGTATGTTCGTCACATCAAGTATCGTAAGTATGTTCGCCACACCAAGTAACGTAAGTATGTTCGTCACTTGTATGGGAAATCGTGATTTTTGAGTTGGCTTTTTTTTTATTCCTGCTAAATTTATAAGTTCATTTGCGGCCTCAATGGAGTCTGTGGACCATTTTTGACAGGACCTCATACTTGGTTTTTAAAATATCGCGAATTTACGTTTCGGGGTAAATCTCAGAAATTACCCTAAACATGGGGTAAATGTTTATACCATTTTATAGGTTATTAGGAGACCTACAAAAGAGCCCCCGGGCTTTCTTTTCTCAGACGCACCCTTCTGCCCTTAAAATCACTTTGAATTTTTCGAAAACCTAACTTTTTTACAAAATGGCCGCCTGCCCATACGCCATTTTGTTTTTCCAACTTTTGGCACCCAGTAGTCAGTTACAACTATATTACACACCTAATGGCATTCACACTTTTTTTTCGCGTCATACAAAGTGGGCGACCAGGGCCCCTCGAGGGACCCCTTTGAAAAAAGTTTGAGCCACCGTCCATCCCAGTGTTGCCAGGTCACGAAGATAAAAATAGTCAAATGTCATTTTAATGGGCCCCATCTCTATGCTCCTGGGAATAATTTTTGCGAAATGTCGTTATTTCTATTTTCGACTTTTTCGGGGCATTTCTCAAAAACTACCAAAAATATCGAAATTATTTTTTTACCTGGCAATACTCTATCACTATACACACATTGGCCTAGTACATTGCACGCCGCTCAAATGTTGCCATCTACCCCAAAATTAATTTTTTAACTTTCGAAAACGCGTTTTTTTCACAAAATGGCCGCCAGCGCAGCCGCCATCTTGAAAGTCTGTCATTTCATATTTTTCCCATATATTACACTATATATGACGTCGATTGGCATTTTTACTTTTTTCCTGCCAAGCATCTTGGCGGCCAGACAACTCGGCAAAAAAGGCATTGCCAAAAAATTTCTTTTCCCCGCCGTGCCGAGTGTTGCCAGGCCACCATGATAAAAATGGTCAAATGTCATTCTAATGGGCCAAGCCTGTAAGCACATGGCAACTTTTTATTTAAAATCTTGGTCTTTCTATTTTCGACCTTTTTGGGCTATATCTCGAAAACTGTCAAAAAAGTCAAAAATATTTTTATACCTGGCAACACACAATGACCCATCGAATAACTGACCCGTACATTGTAATTCTGTAAAATGTAGCCATCACACTGAAAATCCATTTTGAAATTTTCGAAAACTAAACTTTTTCACAAAATGGCCGCCAGCGCCGACGCCATCTTGAAAATCGAAAAAATCGGAATTTTTCCATATACCTGACCATATATGGCAATGTTTGGCATTTTTACTTTTTTTCTGCCATTTGCCGGAATGCTCAAACTACAAGCCGAAAAAGGGTCTGCCAAAAAATGATTTTGTCCGCCAAAGCCAGTGTTACCAGAATTTTTCTTCAAAATTAACCTGAGGCCAAAACCAGCCGGGGTTGCCATAAATCTGCATATTCGGAATTCGGATACAAATCAAAATTTTTCCACTCATATTTAGGGCCCTGTGCCAAAAACTACCATTAATTTGGTAGAAATTTAAAAACCTACCAATAGACCGATAAATACCCTACCACCGCCCTATAATAACCAAATCGATTCAGTGTTGCCATCATTGAGAAAAATCAGTTTGAAAATGAAAAAAAAAATCCCGGAACAAAATGGCCGCCAGCGGCGCCGCCATATTGTTTTTCTATAATCTATGGTCACCGGTTGACAGTTGACTATACCTGTGGCGATATTCTAAAGAAAATTTGCCGTTATCTCTGCGCATCGCGACAGTACGACCACGCAAACATGGGTCCAAAACCAATTTTCAATCCAAGATGGCGGCGCGGACATGTTGTTTTTTTAATTTTTTCCAACTTTGACGTTTCTTTTTTCCATAGACAATTCCAACACGCTATGCGCCGCTTGGGCATTCTATACATTTTTTAAAACTTTTTTTTCGAAAAACGGCCGCCATCTTGGATTTTTGAAAAAAAAAATAAAAAAAGCTGGATCGATTAAAAAAATACACAACCCCCCCATACAACGAAAAAACGAATTCAACCCCCTTCCACCCGAAAAAAACCCCTGATGAGTCAGTGAGTCAGTGAGTGGTAATTTAGCTTTATATATTATAGATACAATATAAATCAATAAATGCATATAAATATAGATAAATAGATTAAGATAGTACGGAACCCGTGACCGATAATTAGGTAACTCACACTTGTCAGATACTTTTATTTAGCATTAACTTGCGGTGTTAGGACACATTGGTTACCCCGCGAGTGCCAACTGCATTTATTGGTTGGGTTTACTTGTTGGCAGCTGAAAGATATGACGTGACGTAGCCAATATGTTGATACAGCAGTTTAATAAAACAGCTAGTTCTTTCATTGAACAACCCTTTCTTAGTGAGGCCTCTCGTTGTAATATTTCTGTAGTTTATAACATCCTCAGGACATAATCGTATGTAGTGATAACACAAGAATTGATAATCTGAAAGTATTTATTAACAGAATCCGATTACAAAACACTCATTCAACCAGAGAGAGAAAAAGTAATAATGGCGGGCGCTCTATGACAGCTGTCAGTGTCAAACTTCAACTGTCAACGTTAGTGCGGTGACTCTTGAGCGTGGCGAATAGTGCTGTGCCGCAGCTGTTGATTATTCTCCTCTAACAGTTCGGCCATCCTGCAATCCTTCGGTCCCCGAAGGAATGAATGTTCTTGCTAGGCCGGAGACGCTCGTGCACTCCGGACTTCACTTCTTCACTCTTCTAGGCGGTAGTTCTCCTCTCAAAGGAGAACACGTAGCTCAGGAAACATTAACAGTTGGGACACGCCTTTTATGCCCCGGAGGCAGACGTGCTTTATAGTCGTCAACCCTGTAGGTAATGCATGGACACTATTTAGGCTCTGATCAGCAAGTGCCAAACATAATGTGCAACTATTCGAGACACACGTCATTCGCTCCGAAAGCAACAGTGTCCGCAGTAGGTTCAGTCCCTAACCTAAAGGTTACATTTGGGAGCCCCACAAGGCCATCATTATGATAGCCAGCTAATCCCAAAATATACTCCCCTTGTAGGTGGTTACAGAAGTTAGCATAAACCCTGGTCTTTAACATCATTGACAACTTTTAATTCTGCAGAGCAGTTAAGATCCGTTGCACTGGAGGCAGGCCCATCAACAGTCATTAACAGAGGTTTTATAGCCTATTGCAAGCCTACTTTATGGCCCATATATGCCACGTAAGCGTTTAAAATTATATTAATAATTTAACATCACGTTAGCCTCGTAGGCAGTTCAACTTTACATTTGTCAGTTCTGCAATTTTAACATCGTATCCGCCCCGTAGGCAGTTCAACATCACATTGGTTAATTGGTTACTTATGTAATTCAACATCACGTCAGCCCCGTAGGCAGCCCAAACTTACTTTGGTTACTTGTACAATTTGACATTACATCAGCCCCGTAGGCAATTCAATATAGCATCAGCCCCGTAGGCAATTCAATATAGCATCAGCCCCGTAGGCAATTCAATATCAAGCTGAATGTATGTACTTCACATAAGCCCCGAAGGCATCAGCTTTTGTTCACTGTCTTGTTACAGCTCATTAGGATCTTGTCCACAAACTAATAACATTCACAATGACATTATACACGTTACAAGATCACTTTTATTCATGAGAGGTGTTTGAACGGTTGTGTATGTGTAATGTGTATGTTGAGTATTTTGTATATGTGTGGGTGCGAGTGCGTTGTGATCAATTATTATTTACCTCATAAGTCTGGTAGTTAATGTTATGTTACATAGACCTTAAAGGCAGTTGTACATGTAAAAGGCCTCTTAGGCATTTGATATAAAAACGTGACTGGTATAGGTACGCTCCGTAAGCATTCGCTGCGTGAGGCCCCTTAGGCATTTAGTATAACAACATTACTGTCGCAGGTAGGCTCCGTAAGCATGCGCTGCGTGAGGCCCCTTAGGCATTTAGTATAACAACATTACTGTCGCAGGTAGGCTCCGTAAGCATTCGCTGCGTGAGGCCCCTTAGGCATTTAGTATAACAACATTACTGTCGCAGGTAGGCTCCGTAAGCATTCGCTGCGTGAGGCCCCTTAGGCATTTAGTATAGATATCAGTGTAATGTAGACATTATGTGCTGTAAGGCTCTTTCAGCAAGCACGATTTAGATGATGCAAAGGCCGCTTAAGACACGCATCAGTGTAATGCAGATGTTATGTGCTGTAAGGCTCTTTCAGCAAGCACGATTTAGATGATGCAAAGGCCGCTTAAGACACGCATCAGTGTAATGCAGATGTTATGTGCTGTAAGGCTCTTTCAGCAAGCACGATTTAGATGATGCAAAGGCCGCTTAAGACACGCATCAGTGTAATGCAGATGTTATGTGCTGTAAGGCTCTTTCAGCAAGCACGATTTAGATGATGCAAAGGCCGCTTAAGACACGCATCAGTGTAATGCAGATGTTATGTGCTGTAAGGCTCTTTCAGCAAGCACGTTTTAGATGATGCGAAGGCCGCTTAAGACAGGCATCAGTGTAATGCAGGTGTTACGTGCTGTAAGGCTCTTTCAGCAAGCACGTTTTAGATGATGCGAAGGCCGCTTAAGACAGGCATCAGTGTAATGCAGGTGTTACGTGCTGTAAGGCTCTTTCAGCAAGCACGTTTTAGATGATGCGAAGGCCGCTTAAGACAGGCATCAGTGTAATGCAGGTGTTACGTGCTGTAAGGCTCTTTCAGCAAGCACGTTTTAGATGATGCGAAGGCCGCTTAAGACAGGCATCAGTGTAATGCAGGTGTTACGTGCTGTAAGGCTCTTTCAGCAAGCACGTTTTAGATGATGCGAAGGCCGCTTAAGACAGGCATCAGTGTAATGCAGGTGTTACGTGCTGTAAGGCTCTTTCAGCAAGCACGTTTTAGATGATGCGAAGGCCGCTTAAGACAGGCATCAGTGTAATGCAGGTGTTACGTGCTGTAAGGCTCTTTCAGCAAGCACGTTTTAGATGATGCGAAGGCCGCTTAAGACAGGCATCAGTGTAATGCAGGTGTTACGTGCTGTAAGGCTCTTTCAGCAAGCACGTTTTAGATGATGCGAAGGCCGCTTAAGACAGGCATCAGTGTAATGCAGGTGTTACGTGCTGTAAGGCTCTTTCAGCAAGCACGTTTTAGATGATGCAAGGCCGCCAAAGACAGGCATCAGTGTAATGCAGGTATTATGTGTAAGTCCTGATTAGGAAACCGTCACAGTAAAGGTGATTTGTATCAGATGGTGTGTATCCCAATAATCGCAGTCACAGTTAATGTGAGCAGTCTCGTATGGCGTACACACCCGAAAAGGCAACCGTCGAGGTCCTTCCACTGCTTAGTGACGTTTTACTTTCATACCCAAAAATGTAAGCATATCACAGAACAATAATTCAAATTCACATGTTTAATGCATGACACAACTATGCAATTATGTTAATAACTGCCACTTATAATATGTTTGCAAATATCTTGGCACTAACAAAACATGACTATTGAGTCAGAAAACTATTTCAATATGTTCACTGAATTATGAGTTGATACTTGCAGTATGGGTCTACTTCCATTTTAGATCAGCAGAATAAACATTCATCACACAAACAACCAATTGTGTGCAATTATCTACATTGGCAATGAAGCCACATTAAGTAAGTTAAATAACTTAAACTGTATCACTTACTTTCATTTTCAAAATTATGTTTCAATATAACCAATAGTGCACTTGTGCATATTACTCATGTGCAGTACCCCTTTTTTTCTGATTTTGCATTAAAATCTTTACAATCACAGTCATCAAATAACTTTGTGTATTATTATTGAGTAGTCTTTTTATAGTAGGAAACCCACCCCTCTATTTTTTTTTTTTTTTAACGCTCTTTGCACAAGTGTCAATTAAATTTAGGTATAATCAAGTATGATACAGCTCACCATGTGTGTTGTAGCAGGCTCAGCATAATCATGGAGCATGGCTCTCACCAAAACAGATCAGGCTTCTTGATTAGTGACTCCGAAACTAATTGCTTCCACCTCATAAGCAGGTCACAACACAGGTTGTCATATCATAGCCTGGTTCTTGGTAAGTGTTCATTATCAACAACATAATATACTGGAAAACACAAAGTTAAGCAAAGTATTAGTTCATGCATAAAGCGTTTCGTGAAATAACAAAACATCTGCAAACTGTTTTAAAGTTTTGATAAACATTCCCCTGTTTAACCCTCCCAGTAGATAGCTCTTGGTTCATATAAGCAGTGTGCATAGTCATTAAAATCCAAGACCCAACCAATGGGGGTGGCGGTCTTTAGCGGCCTACACACACATCACCAACACTGATAACCTCCAAGTCACCAATCTTGTAAAAGATGACTCCATATAATATTAGAAAACCTTGTAGTCGCATTCAGTTAAATGCTTCTTTTTTTTTTTCTCCTTTTTTTTTTTTTTTTCAAACATCTGATCAATCATTTCATCATCACTGCTTTGCCAAACTGTTGGCATCTTTAGTTCTATTACCAAATAAAAATGTAAATAGTGGTATGCTTTTGATAACTCTGTAAAAGAATCTCAAATGACTGTTAGTCCCAATCATTACATTATCACTGCAATGCAATACAACAAACAAACAAACTTCATACTTTATGTAAATAAAATATGTCATACATCAATCTTATTGTCATGGCCATAACCCAGTTACCATAATTATTATCCACAAACTTGCTTGAGTAATGGCACCCTTTTAGTAATTTTAATAAATGTGAATACTATAATCTTCTGCCAACTTTGCAACCCCTCAATCAACAGTTTTATAAAACTGCCTGCAGTCCATAAGACTCCTGAATTGCGATACTGCGAAAACTAACACAGGGTCTTTACATCCAGTAAGATTCAATCAGCTGTTAAACCAATTCAATTAGTACAGGACATTATGATAGTAAATTTTATTTGTTTCCTTTAATTCAATCATATTAAAACAGTGATGAAACGTTTTTCACCCAATTACTTAAATGTCATAAATGATACATCAGTACTGCATAACCCAAGTCACCGCTACAACCAGTAGGTAAACACCATAGCATTATTTTTTTTTTTTTTTTTTTGTAAGGTACTCTGACCGTACCACATAAAACATTACTTGATAATTTTGCTTATTTAAAATAATTATATACACAGAAAACAATTACTTTATATTGTTTTGTTTAGTGTGCATTCCATGTAAATTAATGTATGTCATTCATCTTTACAATTAAGATAACCATTTTCATAATTAACCCCTCATAACAAAACAGATCATTCATAACCATATGAATTCATCCAGTATGGTCATAAATAACTAACCAAAGGTATTTGTAATTCTCTAGGTTTATGTGTTTATGGTACCCATAAACAGAAAGGTTTCATTTTCTTCACAAGTCCTTTATCACAATTATTTGTAATAAATTTGTCAACTTGTATTTATTTGCTCCACATACATTTGTTATGTGACTGAAAGTGCCACATAACTAAAACTTAATTGGTGTCGCAACAACTCAATGATTAGTATACCACGAGTAGGAATATATTCCAATAATTACATACCATTTATAAAGTTCAATGCTCCACATAAGTAAATTACTCTGGGTCTGGGTGTAGTGAGAGACACACCCCTAGTCATCATCTGGCACTTGTAGTACAATGCAACATCCCAGTTTGAAACCATTTGCTTGATGTGTTGGTCTGGCGTAGTATACTTACTCATTACATCGCAGAAACACATTATGCCAAATTACTTGTGTAGGTATATCTGCAATACTAGTCATTAGATTTATCTTTTATTCTGGTCACAATCATCTTTACACTAACTCACTGGATATTCTCTCATATCACAACATTGTTATAAAATAAATTATGATCATAGTTTGCGAACACTATGCAACAACTTTCTGAACGGAGAAGACAATATGATTTGTCGCTTATGAACAATAAATTATATTTATTTTCTACTATGTGCTATATACCAGCAGTTCTGTCATCACCTTACTGCTTCATATCGCATTTTAAACATATTAGGGCAAAACAATATGAACTTTCTGATAAAGAACCATCTTTATGATTTAATTTTATTCATCAAATGTACTTCATCAATTGTGCCCCAAATTTACTAATTACAATCAAAATTATGCCAATAGGTTTGAAACCATTTAGTTACAATAACAAACCAACCATTCAGGCCATAATTAATATACCAAAATGTAGTCAATTTCAATACTGTTTAATAAATGACCAACATTGAAACTAAAACTTAGGTTAGGTTACCTAAGTTGTAACTTTATTGCTTCTTCGAAGTTTATATGCACAATTTATGCATTCCACTTTCCTCAACATAGCACAGTAGATTAGTTGGTATTAGTATTAGTTAGTTTGGTTTTTAATAACACCAAAATTGAAATATGTGCATGACGTACTTACATGTCTTATAGAAGTAAACATCGTTCCCATTCATCACGACGTAATAAATATTAGTAACTTACGTGTGTAGAATGGTAATCATCTCATTTTAATGTAAAAGTTTGCTGTAATACCATTAAACCATCGGAATTCTAACTTCAGGCCGGTTCCTTGAAAACTTATTATTGGCACGGGTTGTTTTCTCGATCGTGCACATCAAACTGAAAAACCTACAATAGATCTTAGTGTGGTGGTTCATGATCCCACTTCTGATAACTGATAACACAAGAATTGATAATCTGAAAGTATTTATTAACAGAATCCGATTACAAAACACTCATTCAACCAGAGAGAGAAAAAGTAATAATGGCGGGCGCTCTATGACAGCTGTCAGTGTCAAACTTCAACTGTCAACGTTAGTGCGGTGACTCTTGAGCGTGGCGAATAGTGCTGTGCCGCAGCTGTTGATTATTCTCCTCTAACAGTAGGTTACTGAATTTTTCGAGAATCGATGATAAGAAGTGTCTTCCACCAGAAAACGAGTAAATTAGTTTTTTACCAACCGCTCTCTTACCCGTACTACTAACACAATAATAGGTTTTATCAACTTTTAGCCAAAAAAAAACTTACGGTGACACGAACTCCTCCCTTCCGCTAATGACTTTGAATGATTAAAAGTTTAAAACTCTTTGTATGCAACAAAATAGATATGCAAAAATTGGTCTGGACGCCAATTGGACCGTCTAAAATTAGGTTTAAGCAGAAAGTTAGAGTTATATTTAATTTCCCAGCCAATAACTAGTTCGATAAACATTTGCGGACTGTTTAACAGTGGGATGTAGTGTGAACGTTATTTTAAGGCCATCTGTGAGGGCAGGCCATCTGTGAGGGCAGCTATTTGGGGCTAAAATGTGTCGTGCAATAATGCAACTGTATTAAAATTGTTCCGCCAAGGCATTTTCATCTCCCATTTGCACGGTAGAAAATTTTGGGCCAAAAACGGACAAGAAATAGTAACTAGGCCTAATCTTCTTGTTTTGCATCACAGATATCTCCAATAGATCCCGCACTTACGATATCGGGCAAAAGGCAATACATCTGTGCAGTGCAGGCGCGAAATACGCATGCGCTTAAAGTGCGTCAGTACCACGGTCAGTACTGACCAGAAGTCAGACCCGTGTGTATCGGAGACACTTTTAATACTTTGTAGAACATAAACGTATGAATCTTAGTATTGAACTCCTTGGCGCCGGAGCTCAAGTTACGATGGAAAATATTTGACAGATGTTAGCTCGCGTTGATGTCTTTTTTCATGATCCCTTTCTTTCATTACCAATTTCACTATTTTTATCCCTTTCTAGCATACACACGTTTGACAATAGTGTTGCAATGTATTACTTTCAAGTATATCGATAATGCAAGATGTGAAAATTTTTATTGTTTCTACTTTAGATTTCCAAAGTGTCCTGAAAGAACATTAAAATGGACAAATGCCGCACCCTGCTGTTAGAGACATTTACATAGGATAGTTTTCACTGTATGAAGGATAGAAGACGAGTAAATAAAAACTGCTGTGATTGCTTTACATAACCATATTTACAACTATACTGTTTTTTTAAATTTGGTACCTAATCAAAAAAGCGTGTTTGTTCCGTGTCTAGGTGTTAGTATTTAAGTACGTACATAATAATATATACTAACTGGCCCGGCCGACTTCGTACCACCCATTATTTTTACCTTTTAAACCTACCCTGGACAAACATTTTAAAACCAAAATCAGCTCAATCGGCCCAGCCGTTCTCGAGTTTTAATTAGACTAACGAACATCAATTCATTTTTATTTTATAGATTATTGTGGTACCGAAATTGTTCTGATATCCATAACACAAGTGTTTATTTATTTATTTATTTATTTAAACTTTATTGCACAAAATGGTACACAAGGCGAACTTAATGCTAGGAGCATTCTCTACCAGTCAACCCTTGGGTCATGCAGAGAGCAGATTTGTTGTGCGTAAGTGTTCTCTGTGTCTGTGCCTCTTAGCTACGATTATTATCGACATAGTAGTACGAGTAGCTATGATTTAGGGGTGTGTGCATCTACAGTTCCTGCAATACGAGATACCATCTTTAAAAGTAACAAATCTATATGACGTGAATTTAGGTTTCCATAATAAGAGTTTTATATAAACATATATTTTTATGCATGCATAGATAGATATCCAGTAGCTATTGCACAAAATACTGAAAAGGTGATACAGACATAATCTAGCCTCATTAGACTATTTACCTGATTAATAATTTTTCTATAAAATTATCGACATTTCACAATACAAATGTACATCACTTGAGAAATGAGTTACGTCCCCCGCATACCCTTCGTACCACCTGAAGTTGACTCGCGAAATTCAAAGCAAAATGCCGAACATGCGGTATCTATTGGAGATATCTGTGTTTTGCATATACAAGGAGAACCTGACTAACCGAAATGTCAACGCAGAATCTAAACTATATGGGTTAGAAACTTGACACTTTGCACAGGGGTTTCTTTAAAAAAAATTATAGGTAGAATCACATAAAAATAATATTGTTTTTTTTTTAATACTGAATCAGAGTCCGACATTCTGGTACATTTAAATTAGAATGAGAGACATTCATTTTGCATCCTGGAGGGTAAAAGAGGGACAAAAGTCCTTTGTACACGAAAAATTTAAAAACTCAAAAGAAGTTTGGGAGATATTCAGTTCGTTTTGTGATTGAGTGAGACAAAAGGTTTAGTTGTGCGTTGTCGAAGTTTTGGTAAATTGTTTTTCGAAGGTTTGTTTTTTTTTTCAATTTATTTTATTGTTTATTCGCAAAACGGTAGCGAAACTAAGGACGGTGCCCATAATGCATCGGTGCCGCTTCTTAGCTGGCGATTTAAGCAGTTTGCGAGAACAAACAGGCGTCTCGGACGATTTAACTTCACTTGTTAAAAGTTTTTACGATTTCAAACTAGGGATGTTGCAGAATCATTATGATTGTTGGTCTTTAATCGGACAAATACTGGTCTCTCCCCAATCCCTATAATCTCTCCTCCATCGTCGGGAAAGTTAATAATACTCTCCTGATGTGTACTTCAGCCATAGCAGCTTGCGCAAAGACAGGTGTGAGGTGTGATACCTAGGAACAATGCTTTGTCATTGTTCCTAGTGTGATACACACAATATAATTAAGACATAACCCGAGACATGCCACGCTGGGCCACACACCGCCATCTAGCCCCAAACTAAGCCGAAGCTTGTACTATGGGTACTACACAACAGATAAACTTACTTAGATACTTTATTTATTTTGTAAATAAATACTTAATACATAATTATTCATAGTAAACATCCAGACCAATACAAACAGACATGTTCATGCACACAAATGTTTGTAATGTGCGGGGATCAAAACCTTCTTGGCTCAGAAGGGAGAGGTCTCAAATGAGCCATCGAGCCAGTCTATTACATGATAGCTGGACCGCGCAGGATCAACATCATCAGCCTATTGCAGTCCACAGCTGGACATAGGCCTCTCCAGCTGTTCGCCACTTAAGTCAACCAACCATATACCCATAATCACCACGCTGGGCAGGCTGGTTGGCGATTGCAGGTGCGGTATTCTATAGGGTGGAGGTCCTTCCCAGGTAGGGCGGCAAATCGAGCAAAGATTCGCTATGCCCTGCCTCTCTTAATTCTTACCCGTAGAAGTTGTTTTTAGGCACAAGGTAAGGCAGTCAACCCTACTACAGAGGAATATTTTTATGCACTCCCAAACAGAAGCTTAACTCGTAGTTAGCGAGGGAGGGACAGCGGTGATACTCGGAGTGCCGGACAAAGTTACCAATGGGAGATATTGTTCGTTAGTTAAGCAAAAAAGTATCCTTTGTTCGATGGCCGTTTAGCGAATAGTTTGAAATGTGAGCCGTCCCATCGATTAGGAATTAGGTGACAACAACGCCTTGAAACCTGTATCGTCAGTAAGTTTATCAGTTGTCTAGTACCCATAGTACAAGCTTCGGCTTAGTTTGGGGCTTGATGGCGCTGTGTGGTGGGGTATTAATTTATCCTTTCAAGAACCATAAAGAAACTTGTACATAATGAAACATATATAAATACTAGCTGTGCTCGCGACTTCGTCCGCGTGGTATAGTTATTTTTTCCCCGCTTTTTTTTACATTTTCCATTATTTATTCGCACCTAATAGTTGCAGCGTGATGTTATATAGCCTAAAGCCTTCCTCGATAAATGGTCTATTCAACACAAAAAGAATTTTTCAATTCGGACCAGTAGTTTCTGAGATTAGCGCGTTCAAACAAACAAACAAACTCTTCAGCTTTATAATATTAGTTAAGATAATTAAGAAATTAAGATAACGGACCTCCACCCTATAGAATACCGAAGTCAAATGACCTCCGGGTCGTGTTTCTGCCGGTGAGTAGGTTTCCGGAGCTCGTGGAGGGTAAGGGTTGGGCCGGTATGGCGGTGGCAACTGACAGGTAGCTAACCAGTTACTTGCCAGTTGTCACAGCGACTTCTCTTTCGCTTTCCATCAGGCGTATGGAAGCCATTATGTCGAGCTACTATAAAAAAAAAAATGTCACATCAGGCACCCGGCCTACACGTCACCGGTGGAGTGTAACCGCTCGTATGGAGTTCGATTCCGACGAATGGCTGCGGTCTGGCGACAGATGGGCTGGCTAATCCGACGCCACAAAAACCGCTACAATATTGAGAGAAAATATCTTTTTTTTACAGTCCGTTAGATTTATTGACGGACGTATAGAAGGATTCAGTATTCGACTCTCGACCCAAATACCTATAAATCCATACTAATATTATAAATGGGAAAGTGTGTCTGTCTGTATGTTTGTCTTTCTTTCACTGCAAAACGGAGCGACGAATTGATGTGGTTTTTAAGTGGAGATAGTTGATTGAAGGGATGGAGAGTAACATAGGCTACCTTTTGCCCCGTTCTAACATAACAAACGGTATCATTTTTATTCAATAACAATGAAAACTAGATTTTTCTTCGCTCAGCGGAGCTTTAGGCGGAACGGAAGGTGCATAAAGTATATCAAATAAACAACACTAAATATAGGAAAAGTGTTAAACACAGATGAAAACATGAAAGAAAATATCTAGAAACACATTTTTAAAGGACTTAAAAATAATTCCTTACCGATTTACAAATAGTCTTTTCTCTGCTATCAATTAGTGGAAACGCTTACCTAAAACAAAAAATAAAACAAACATTAACACATTTTATAGAATATAGTATGTATTCACACTTAATATTTTTGCATGTCAGAAGATTTTACCTAAAGGCAATACGTTAATTTGTAAGCAGTACATTGTGTTCATAATCTGTCGACAGTTTACAAACTCGCTTTACAGATTACTAGCTGTGCGCGCGGCTTCGCCCGCGTTTATGTAGGTGTGTCACAGAAGTGTTTCTTCATCCCAATTAAAGGTAGCCTATGTCCTTTCTCAGGGTCTAAAGATTGTCTGTGCCAAATTTCATCAAAATCAGACAGACAGAGTTACTCTCGCAGTTATAATATTAATAAGGATAAAATTGCGGCAGTTTTAGACCATTCCAGGCCCCGTGACACCACCCTAAAGGTGCTTGACGGAGGGGCCGGGGTTTTTAGTGGGTATTCCCTGCCTCCTATCATCCTGAGGCAGGGTACCGCTCTTCCGTTTTGAGAGCGGCGTGAGTCCCACATACCCCGTCGTTCCCCCGAACGGCGGGAATGCGCAAAAGCATTTTCCCCGGCTTAAAAAAAAAGTAAGGATAAAATAACGGTATTTACAATTTTACCATGACATTCATACATTGACGTATACAATATGTAGGTATTTATTACACAACCATTGGGTGACATGTTTACATAAGTACTCGTAGTTCTACTTCACGCAGTAAAATCAAATATATTATGTTTAAACCAAGTCTGACGAACAACGTTAAACATTTTCACCGCAAGACTGCACTTTAAAATAAATATATTTCATCGCCATTTTTCTTTGAAGAAGAGTTGGGACAAATTGTGCAATGATGCAACACTAATGCACTTTGGCTTAAAAGGGGTAAATCATGTTAGGGAAAATTTGTATTTCCAATCTTTGATGGTAAAACAGCTGTGTCTAAGTAGTGGTTCAAAATGGTAAATACAACTAAACCTATTATATTATACTTTATTGCAGATAAACATCTATAGGCAACGCATTACAGATTTTTGCCACATAACCCTTTTTATAGTGTCAAAGCTGCCCCTTGCCTGATGGAAAGCCCAAGTCGCTTTTTCAAAGGAGATGTAACCAAAACAATCACTTGTCAGTTTCTAACGCCATTCCTCACCCAACCTTAGCCCTCCACGAGCTCCGGAAACCCTGCCCACCGGCAGAAACACGACCCGGAGGTCATTTAGCTGTAGGTTGGACTGTGGAGGTCCTTTCCCGGACGGGCGTCTCAATTCGAGCGAAGATTCGCTATGCCCTAGCTCTCTTAAAGTTGAAAGTTCGAGCCCACCACCTTCCAGCCCAGTAAATGTACATCATCATGACGGCTAAGCTATGGAACTCTTTGTCGGAGTCCGTGTTCCCTGAGAGATGTCTTCAGATTTTCAAGGCGAGAGTGAATCGGTTTATGTTGGGTGAGCGCGCTCCACCTTAGACCCTAGCATCGCTTAAGACCAGGTATGTTGGGGTCAAGCGCTACCCCATTCGAATATAAATAACCAAAGACGTGCCACGCTGAGCCAAAAAGCGCCACCTAGCTCCAAACTAAGCCGAAGCTTGTACTATGGGTACTAGACAACTGATAAACTTACTTAGATACATTTTTTTTGTAAATAAATACATATTATACATAGAAATCACCCAGACTAATACAAACAGACATGCTCATGAACACAAATGTTTGTACTGTGCGGGAATCGAACCCACGACCCTTGGCTCAGAGGGCAGAGGTCACTACCAAATGAGCCACCGAGCCAGTCAATATAAAAAAAACATCACTTTGAAGCGGAAAGAAACCATACTTTTTTCTAAAGCAATTCTCTCAAAATTGGAGTCTGTATGTAAGTGGCTATAGAGTAGCGGGCCGGCTCATTCGCAGGGTACGTGACTTCAAAATCACTTGCCGGCCTCGAGACGGCTGGTCAAAGTCATTTCGTACGTTATTCAAAAGCTTCCCCGTTTGATTTTTTATGAAACGAAGTATGGAGCTGAACTTAGCTTGGCTTAAAGTTTAACTTAAAATTGTCTTGACGGATCTAAGTCTCACATATTAGGAATTGTACATGATATCCTATGCCTTATCTTGAACATAACCTTTCATCGCCTGCAAACGTATACTCCTGGAAAAAGGGCTCCTTCAATGATCATTTGGGGGGATTTTGTGCGGGTTGGTGACCGCAGTAGGTTTTATTTGTACCCTTTGCTTGCTAGCCGTTTCCTGATATTCCCTTAGTCATCTTCTGCGAAGCCCTCAGAATGTTATGGGGTGGTTCTATCTAAATCCGGAGCCCACACAGACACGAATAACTACTATTAAAGAAGATTTATCTTAAACTTAGTTACGTCTTAAGATCGAACCTACGACCTCCCAACGGCCAGTTACTCAACCAGCCACCACTCATATACAATACGGCAAAGGATGTCGTAATTAATTCCCGATAAAGGTAACTACCGTATTGCGCAATAAACATGCGCACGCGCACACGTTTGAGAAAAGGCGGCAGACGTGCGTGACGCCGATTGGTTCAGCCGCCGCCGTCTGCGCCGCGACCAATCAAATTAGCGCCTTAACTGGTGATGATTACGTGGGCTCTCTTAACATTTGACGATATGTCATTAAAATTGTACTAGACTACAGCAGCAGCAATTGCTATTAATATACTATAGGCTCGTACTATCTTTTCGCTCCAAGCCACCCTCACCTGCCCGTGGTGCACCCTGTTATATAACGAACGAGGCTCTGGCAACCGACTGGTGGCGGTTCATCACGATTGAAGGCGCAGCTAAAGACTACAGGCCGATGACGCTACGGGCAGCAGCGTCACCGGAGCGAGAAGCTAAGCCCTGCGATCGCCAATCCGCCCAGGGTGGCAATTATGGGTAAAACCTCCAGGTGTTTCCTCAAAGTGGCGAACACCTGGAGGGGCCTATGTCCGCCAGTGGTCTGCGATAAGTTCATGATGATGATGATGAAGGTACTGTTTGAATCCTTGGCCAAAAAAATACTGAGTAACAGCTCCCGAGCCAGGGAGTCGACGGTGAAGTAAACTACCTGCGCCTGATCTCTCCGTTTTTTTCAATAGTTCCACAAGTCCGGTTGTGTCGGACTTCAAAGTGGAGAGTTCAGGCTTCATGATCAGGCTTTCCGATGCACTAGGATGTATCAGCACAGTAGAAAAAGCCTGAAGGAATGGAGAGTACTTATTTGGAAAACATCGTGAGAAAAGCTCCACACCTGTGAAGGTATTTGTTAGGTTCGGTAGGTTTGTAATCGACCTAGCTCGATCAGGCAACACAGGGGGGTTTAGTGGGTATACCCTCCCATTTCTGGAGGTGTGAGTCCCACACACACTGTCACCTCCCTCCGGAGGTGCCATGACGGTGCCTAATGCATTCCCTTCTAGAAAAATAAGACTCGAGCACCCCAGTGGTGGCTCTTATGTGTTGTAGACAGATCAAGGATTTATCACAAGAATCAGACGCAGCTTAGCCGTTTCTGCTCACTGTTAAAGTGTGGGAGCCGCGGACAATGCGCCCGCGCCGCCTGATTCGATCAAGGTTGCCGCAAGGATCTGGGAGCCAAGTGCTATTGTGATACGCAACGAAATATACACAATGCACTCTTGTGTCGCGCTTGGCTAATCTCCAAGGAGATTAATGGCTTTTTTATCGTAACTCCCCTTTCACTTGATGGTGAGCGAGGAAGGGAGGTCAGGTTCAACGGCAACCTGTTGCCATCATTATACGAAGCAAAGGATATCGTGTGTCATACAGGGGACACTTTCCCATTAATTAGTTCATCAACGCCATATATGTATACATTGTTTTTTTTTCTTATTTTTTGTATATTGGTTACTATTTGTATTTGAAGTTTCTTGAAAAGTTTTGATGATAGTTCTTAAGTTTTTAATAGCCTGCTTAGGTAGGTATACGCTGTTTATTTGTAGAATCCTAAATTGTTTGATCTACTCCACCTCGCTTTTATATCATGGTTGATATCCCATACCTGTCTTATCCCTGCTTGATAAGATAAGACCGTGTGTAATATTTTAGTGTGCAATAAGAGTGAATCTATCTAATCCGCCAAAAATGAGAAAAATTAAGTAATCAATATTATGATGAGATTATTCCGAAGACCGTTTGGAGGGATTCGTATAAGTCACCACCCTTGGTATGCGAGTTGGCCTCAGTTTTATTTTACGTTAGTCGTCTCATGCTACACTCACATCACACGATGGCATGGTCCTTTTCTAAATCGAGAAACCACACGGACAATATAGACAGATAGTGATGGTAAAAAGAAAATGCCACATAAATGTGTGCAAAGATGAAGGAAGATACGCTGGAAGGTCCTGAAATGAAGACCCTGGATAAGACAGAGAAGCGTGGACCGACAATACGCTAAGTAGACCTAGGACCTGTGAAGGGTAGATAAAAAGAATTGGATGAGGGGCGCAAAAGACAGATTAAAATTAATGGGAGGTAGAGAGGTAGGGCATGGCGATTAAAGAGAGGTAGGGCATGGCGAATCTTCGCTCGAATTGAGCTGCCCGCCCGGGGAAGGACCTCCACCCTATAGAATACCGCAGCCAAATGACCTCCGCGTCATGTTCCTGTCGGTGAGTAGGGTTTCCGGAGCTCGTGGGGGGTTGGGGTTGGGCCGACTTGGCGGTGGCAACTGACAGGTAACTAAACAGTTACTTGCCCGTTGTCACAGCGACTTGGGCTTCTCTCTCGCTTTCCATCAGGCGTAGGGAAGCCATTATGTCGGGCCACTATAAAAAAAAAAAGATGGATGTGTTCTGGCGGCGTTTGCAGTAATATAAACTTAATAGGAAATATTCCAAAATTTGGATAAAATTCTTTCAAAGATAAGTATTGTAATAGATGCAAATTAAATTTACAGACCGACCTTGGCTGACATGTCTTCGACATTATTGTTACAAACAATGACAACAACGCAACTTGTAAATATTTAAGTGCGCTGTAGCGAAGACGTTTTTGTATTCAATATTTAAAAAATATGAGACATAATCTTCTTCAGTTCTGAGCATAAAAATGTCTGATAATCATTTTATTGAGTAACAAGCATCATACTTAATCATTATGACTTTGCGAACAAAGTAGCAGGCACCAGTTAGTCAAAGTCAAAACGATTATGTTTTGATAAAGGTAACGCAAATAATGTATCATCATGTCTAAATTAATGAATAATTTTATTTTCCTTAATGTTTCTCTACATGCAGCATCTTATAACACATATCGAATTTCATTGACATATTAGCCTAATTAGTTTCAAAATTTCTTCTAAAGTCGATTAGGAGACGCGTGAACAATGAAAAAGTAGGTAAAAAACAAATGACTTTCCGTATTCAGTATTCACTCATCATAACAGGCTCAAAGCCTTAGTACCTGCCCAAAATCCATCAGCAAAATGCATTTTATACACTGAATACACATTAAGCCCCTATCCCGGAAAATTCTACACTCCATTCGTTTTGTTTCAATTGAAAAGCGCGAATAGCCTAACCGTACATAGCAGACGGGCCAAATTAATTGGCGATCCATTTCACATCGGACTTAATTTTCTTTCGAGCGATTGCAAAGTTCGTCATTAAATTTCTATCGGAACACAAACAGCAAGTAATCAAAATTGTTAATGGCTACGGTCTGGGTCCGATCAGCGGGATTTGTCTTAATTTAAATTGTCCTTTTGTGTGGTCTTGGCGAGAAAGCTTTCACGCACACACGTTTTTGTACAGTATTTCATTCTGTTTTTGTTCGTTTCAATAGAAAGTAATTATTAACCTAGCTTATATTTACATTTTGATATAAACATATATTTTTATGTAAATTTCTATAATTTTAATAATTAATAGTAAAGATTATATTTATCTTCTATCATACATGTAAAAGAGCGCAGAGCCCAACCGCTGAAGCAAATGCGACGAAATTTTGAATGTAGGTTACATTTATGTCGTAGGCGCTCGCTAAGAAGGGATTTTTCGTAATTCACCCGCTAAAAGAGTAAAACAGGGGTTGAAAGTTAGTTAGACATAAATTTAATAAAAATTGGTATACATACAGGCTTATAAAACGAACCAAAGAAACACGTGCTTCTGATTTTTCTCTTAAAGCATTAACTAGCTCTGACAATAAAAGCTCCCACTTTATACTTCAGGCTTATGAAAATTGACAGACAGGGAGCCGTGTGGTTTCCTGACAGATATTTTAATTACAATTGACTTTCATCAAGTGGAGAAGTATTAATATCCTCAGTAACATTTTAATTGGCCGTAACATATTACTCGACAGTGGGTAAGTTGGGTGTGTAATGGTTAGCGGGTCCAGGTGACAATGATGCCGGTCGTTAAGCAGATGAACGCATTACGCTGGTCCGAACTCGCCTCGTAGACCGGGGTCGGAGGCAAATGTTGACGCCTTAAGAAAAAAATCGAAATTAGCATAACTTTATGTCCTTGTTTACATAAAAGAAAAAATACTACCGTTCAATATTAAATAACTAGCTGTGCTCGCGACTTCGTCCGCATGGAATTGTTATTTTTTCCCCGTTTTTTTTTTACATTTTCCATTATTTTTTCGCTCCTAATAGTTGCAGCGTGATGTTATATAGCCTAAAGACTTCCTCGATATATGGTCTATTCAACACAAAAAGAATTTTTCAATTCGGACCAGTAGTTCTTGAGATTAGCGCGTTCAAACAAACAAACTCTTCAGCTTTATAATATTAGTTAAGATAAGCCTGACCGCGGTAGAACATTTATATTATAGTAACGCAAGGCAGAACAGGAAAATAATAAGTAAATGCCAACGTTTATTTTAAAAGATATGCAAAATAAAAAGATAAAATGACGATGCAGTGGCTACCGTGTAACGTTAAGAGCACACTCGTTCGGTTTCTCCGTGTGGTTCAAAACCGTAAAACCGTTTAATAAAAATTAAACACAGAGTGCTTTACGACATAACTTTTACTTGTTTATTCAACAAGTTTCCCTCGCATCGTGTATTTCCTTATAATAGCGAAAGTGGTAAGATAAGTTACTTGATGAGGCCACAGTGTTTGATGAAACAGTGGGTTGTCGTGAGTAGGGTTGCCAACTATACTGTTTTAAACAGTATTATACTGTTTTTCACTAAATTATACTTTTTACTGTTGAATAAAAATAAAGTATACAAAATACTGTTTTCAGCATCAACATGCAGACACATTATTATGTGTTACACTTAGACGCCCACAAATTAATAATACTGTTCGTTTTTATAAAATACTGTTTAATTATCTTCATAGACCTGAATATACTCTATTTCTTGTAAAGAAAGTTGGCAACCCTAGTCGTGAGGTCATGGTGTGGTGTTTCTTTTACTAGTTATAACTTAAGTATTTATTATTTGACCAGTTTGATTTAGTGACGCAGTACTCACATTTGTGTGCATGAACATATCTGTATTGGTCGGGGTATGTGTTATGTTTTCTTTTTATAGGAAGAGCTTTCAGGATCAGTTTTTGGCTTTTATTTATACATCTCGGCCCAGGTTGTTATTTTTTTAATGCCACGTAAATAATCTAAAGATTACTATAGTTGAAAATCCTCGCCTTGGGAGGGTAACAGCCGTGGTAACAACCCTACTTAAATTTCGTCACAATCTGATCAAAGTTATTAGATTCCAAATGAATCGAAGACATACATCAAAGTCAAGTCAAAGTCAAAATAATCTTTATTTGTATAGGTTTTTATGAAAAACACTTACAAATCGTCGAAGCTACCACCGGTTCGGAAAGCAGCATTCTACATTGGTTTTTAATAAAATTAAGACATATTATTATGAGTGATTAGATAAATTAACTTATGCACATCGATAGTTTTGTTAAATGATTGGGAAACAATGCATGCATATAGTATAAGGCCTACTGTTTTATTACATTTCAGTTACCAAAGTAAACACAAGCACATTTGATTCTAGGTTCAAAAGTGAGCGCTACAACTGAATGAGCTAGCCAATAACTACATAATATGTTTACACTTTAACCAATATTTACTTTAACCAGCTATCCCCAATAAATCCAAACATATAAGCTATCGAATGCACAGACCTTACTCGATTCGCTTTGGCAAGTTTTAAACAAACTTCACTCACGGTGAGTTCTGCCGCTGTGCAATTATCAAGTTTTGAGTGTATGTAACATGAAGTCGACTTAGCCTTAAGAGGCGATGCTAACTTGTATTGATGGTTAAAGCGATTAATAACGCACTCTTCAGACAGGTGAGTGAAGCGTTAGCGTTTAGCTAAGTTAAGTAATACTTACTCACTTCAATCACTCGCACCGACGCAACAATCAAAATTTTAACCTGTATGTTTAAACGCGCATCACGCGAAAATTACTGCACGGAATTGAATGCAGTTTTCACCAATGTATTGCTAGAGGTCTAAAAACTTAGACACTATACATATAGGTATAGATAGGTATTATATGGAAGTCCGTTATTTTTGCGCGTCACGCGTGGGACGCCGCCGGCACAGCTAGTTGTGTGAATAAAAGTCCAATTGGTTGCCCCATAGGATGCTAAAAACTTGATAAATGATTATCGATTAATCTGAATTTTCGATCGCCGGATAACTATTCAACAGACTGTTAAAACATAGTTTACTGGACATCATTTACTAGGTATTCTGACTGAAAGATGAAGACATATACAATTCGTCGTCTTCAAATTCAAAATATGTTTATTTTCCTTCACAATTTAGGCAAGCTTAAGGTTAAATACAAATAAGAACATTACATGTTGTTGCCTAAAATTATCTATTTCAGGCACTAGCCCTCACGTTTGCCCTCAACTTACATTGAAGCAGGTTGTTAAACTTCATCAAGTTATTGAAAAATCGGACCTTAAACTCAATGGCTCAATACCGGCGCTTACCCAACGTCCGCTCCCGTACTAAGTTAAGTTTTAAGTGTACGGACTTAGTTCTCGTATTAATGCGCCCGCTAAGGGTCTCACAGGCATAACTTGCATTGCTGATTCGCGTTACAATTAATAGCTCATCCCGGCCCAGAGTCGGGAGGAACAGAATAACCAACTTCGACGGTTAACGAACGATAAGAAACTTCCCTTTTAGTTTGGCGAAGGCCAGCAAATATTATAAATTCTAAGTGAATAAAGTTCTATAGACTTTGCTCAGCTGAAAGCTCAGGGCTCTGGATTAATGTGAAGTGATAGATGTCATTTATAGAAATTAAAAAGATATAGAAATAACAGCAATTTTTGTCAAAAAATAAAAATTATTTTTATTATTTATTAATATATTTAAATGGTGTATTACGTATTCGATGCCGTATTACAAAGGAGAACTTATCGTGACCACTACACGGCGCACCGTTACCCCCAGCCTCAACCGTGCGCATGCGCAAGCGCACCTCTACAGTGCCCATAGTACACACTATACTTTCTCCCGAACTGTGTCAGCCACTGCCGGACTGACAATGTGCTGCGTAACTTGCGTACATACGACCACAAGACTACTTAACGGTAACGCAACGAGGACACTGTCACTTGTCAATATCAGTACCGTACTAGCTCTGCCCGCGACTACGTCCGCGTGGAATAGAGTTTCATCCCCTTTGGGGTAGAATTGATCAAATTCTTCTTAGCGGATCCCTACATCATAACATCTACCTGCATGAATCTGCAGCCCGATCCGTCAAGTAGTTTGGGCTGTGCGTTGATAGATCACTATGTCTGTCAGTCAGTCACCTTTGAGTTCTATATGTCACCGGAAAATAGCAAGAATCGTAAGTTGTTCAATTTCCTAGGTAGTTGATTAACTTTCGGAGGATAAATATAAACACCCAGACACGGAACAAACACAAGTGTTCATCACACGAATGTTTTTCCCGAACCCACGACCCTTGGTTCAGAAGGCAGGGGTCACTAACAATTGAGCCACCGAGCCAGTCAAAAGATTTCCACAGTTACAGCCGTAAATCTGGGTATTGTTGGAGACATTTTCCAATAATTATAATTCTCTGGCATTTTCTCAATACTTATTATTAAGTATTGCGGTATAAATAAAAATAAATGACCCAAGACATGCCACGCTGGGCCACACAGCGCCACCTAGCCCCAAACTAAGCCGAAGCTTGTACTATGGGTACTAGACAACTGATAAACTTACTTAGATACATTTTTTTTTGTAAATAAATACATATTATACATAGAAACCACCCAGACTAATACAAACAGACATGCTCATGAACACAAATGTTTATGAGGTATGAAATAAACAACTAAGATGTTTATAACCGGTGATAAGTTTACTTTGGCATCAGCCGGTTGGTGTGCATTGTCCCGCATCAACAATGCAAAACCAGCTTGCATATTCGTTGCAGTTCACTTCCGCGTTGTTAACAAAACATAAAATAAAAATGACACAAAACAATTAACCACATTTAATTAATACACAAGTGATTTCCGCGGTACGTGTGAATACCGCCGTAATACTTCTGGGGGTTTGAATCGAATGCTTCCTGCATTTAAGATGAGAAGATACCATTGTGTTAGCTTACAGTACCTAATGTTAACGGTGTTGAGTGTTCAAACTGAAATAAATATCAGACAACATTACATACATTGCTCCGATCCCTTAAGTAGCGTAAGCACCTGTGTTATGGTTGTCAGAACAATAAAGGTATCACAAATATATACTTAAATACAAATATAAACATCCAGACACGGAACAAACACAAGTATTCATCACACAATGGTGTCCCGGGTCGAACCCACGACTCATAGTTCAGAAGGCAGCAGTACAAATAGAGCCGCCGAGCCAGCGATCTCATCCTAACAAAAACTTACATTTTTGAATGCTATCTGTTGCGGACAGACAACCTTTTTTATATATGTTTATTATGTAAATAGTTTTATATTTAGAAGTGTTTTTTTACGAGTATGTTGCTATGGTTTTGATATGTTCTTGTTTTGAAGTCAGTAAAAGCTGATATACAGTCCACCGCGGCTGTGCCAAACATAGTGTTTTGTGGCTTCCCCAGTGTTTTGATTGATTCCACACCCTTGACGCCAGCTCCAGCCGCAACAATCTTAACTAATAATATAAAGCTGAAGAGTTTGTTTGTTTGTTTTAACGCGCTAATCTCAGGAACTACTGGTCCGAATTGAAAAATTCTTTTTGTGTTGAATAGACCATTTATCGAGGAAGGCTTTAGGCTATATAACATCACGCTGCAACTATTAGGAGCGAAGGAATAATGGAAAATGTAAAAAAAAACGGGAAAAAAATAACTATCCCACGCGTACGAAGTCGCGAGCACAGCTAGTATCTTATAAACTTTTCCTTTAGATGACCTTCATCCAACAGCAAAAACTGCAACTATTACGCAACACGTACATACGCATGAAGTGTTAGATAACATAAAACACAAGGCGATAGATTAAGGTGCACAGTTAGGTAACGGAGATGACCCAGACGTTGCAACAGGCGGTAATGACGCGTCACGTCACTTAACGACGCCAAATCGTGCCGTGAAATGTCGTCAGTAATCGCAAGACAATGATATTCAATAATCTGACCTCTTGCTCGCTAATGGCAATGCAGTCTGTATGGCAAAGTTTTGGTCTCGGAACATTTGATCAGTATTTTTTATAAGAAGAGCTTTCAGAATGATCTCACTCCACCTGATGGTAAGCGGTCGTGAGGTCCAAAAGTTAGGTCGACAGGCACAATAGATGAAACCCATTGCGCCTGTCGCCCTCACCCTGAAGGCACACTGAGATGCCGTTTCACGCCCCGCCTTAAGAACCCATAGATATAGTATTTTGCACGGACAATGCCGCAAGCACAGCTAATTTACTAATAAAACGAAACCAGTTACCGATAAGTTTCCAAAAACATAGCCAAACGAGACTACGGACTTTTCTAATTAGCACCAATGGGGTCCATATAATAATTAAAAAGTTGCCGAAACGCGGCTCACATTGTATGGTAATCCAAGAGAAAGTACTCCATTCAACTTCCCCATAGAAACGGAGCACTTGTATCTAGCATGAGCCGTGTGGCTCTATAAAAACGGAAAGTCGGTAAGTAGCTGCCCACTAGAATATTAATTGCTCACTTAACAGTACGAAATTTGAATTATTGAGGATGTAGTGGATGCTGAAGGGGAAACAACAGTTGTCTTGAGATTTCTACATGAATTTGACCGCAGCGATATTGCGATCGAAAGTTTGTACTTTCGCGTTTATAATCTTGGTGAGATCTTGATTATGATATAGATCTATACAAATCCATGGTCAAAATGGCAAAACGTATGTATGGATTTGATAGTATAATATAGCCCATACAACATAACATAAATCAACAAAAGTAGAAAGCAGTAGATAGTAGTAAGGAATAAAAAAAATGGTGGATCAAAATAATGTGTTTAAATGAAACCATATCTTAGAAATAACACGATATATTCTTTTAACTTTTTTCGTTGAAGTTCAAAAGTTTCTTCCCCCAAATAGTTGAAAAGTTAGTCTGGCACATACACAAATTTAGGACTTTAAAAGCGCATTTGCCTTAAATTGTAATTTTAAAGACTACACTCACACGCTTGTCAATGTGCAGTGATAGACGTGGGTAATTAGCTAATTAACTTGTCAAGACGTCTAGCAAAAATAATTTAAAAGCTGCTTTGGTTCAAAACAACGAACATATGGATGCACAGAATGGTACGTCGAGATGAGGTAATTTATTGTCACGTATACGAGTAACAGTACAAAACATTCAGTGACAAACTCAGAACGGCCTTAATGACTTGAAGTCTGATACCAGCTAAGCCCTAACTGCATCAAACCCACTGGATCAAACACGACGTATGCTAAACGAAACTCCATGGCCACTTCTAACTCGTTTACGAATTCCACTATACCAGTGTCCGACTGCAGTTGTCTCAATTGAAAACCATTACAATTGCAAATTACTTTGGTTTTACACGAATAAACTACATCAGACTAAATCAGACTTTTCCAATTTAGCCGGAGCAAGGGCTCCAAGAGAATGGACGCAGAAATGCATATATCAACCGGTAAATTTTTGGTTCGCTGCTAGAAAAACTGGCCCGACAGATTTCTGCTAGCAAATGTGAGCGATTTATTTAGAAACAGACGTCACAGGTATTGTGCTTAAAAATGGCGAAGGAGCTCATGAATGCAATCGAAAAAGGAGTGAGAACGTTGATAATGACGAGAAACTCGCCTCCAAAGTGAAACCTCGCCGCCCGCACAAAGTTTGCATGGCCCGCGCGAACAATGGCGCCCGCGGCTATTCGCCGCGTTTAATGCCACTTCGGAAATAAAAACTTTTACGGCTCACACCGACCAGATGCGCCGCGATAAGGAATCAAAGACAATAAAAGTCGCACGATATCATCCGCCAAACGGGTAATGAGACACATACACCATGACGAGCGGTGCATATTTCACGAGCTCTAATCGCGAACACGGTTCTATCATTACACGCCGTCTCCCCGCCGTTCAGTTTTTCATCATCACATACATTTTTAACCGGCCCTAAGATCTTTTCGTAATACACTCCGAAGCGTCTGCCGACTCCCGATTCAACATCATGCCGTAAGTGTTACGAGCGGTCATACTTTCTCTGTTTAATTTATTTAAATCGCGAGATCTTTGCGGAGGAAAAATATTAGCCGGAGCGTTATGAAGTGCGTCGGGGAAACCGCAGGGCGAGGGCGCGACCGGCAGGTGAGCTCCCGTTGATAATTAAAGGTTAAATTCCGCAACCCATAAGCGGTAATAACGAAACTTTTGTGCGCAGTTTATGGTACGGGAGGAACTTTTATTGGCTAATCACACGTCTCGCGAATATCGCATTCGCAGCGAACAACTCCGGCGCGGCAATTTTGCAGTTTCTTGTACCGAGCGCGGAACTTGTCGGAATTGCTCAAAGTTTCATAAATTAATTTATTTATCCGAGGTGCCTACATTGTCCTGTGGG
The DNA here is from genome assembly GCA_031163375.1 of Conogethes punctiferalis. Taxonomy (NCBI): domain Eukaryota; kingdom Metazoa; phylum Arthropoda; class Insecta; order Lepidoptera; family Crambidae; genus Conogethes; species Conogethes punctiferalis. The sequence goes on along the minus strand of JAVAXP010000034.1, from coordinate 112,795 downwards.
CCCCGCGCTCTTTGTCAGAACCCTTTCCTGGGGTACACCGGAAAGTTGCGCATAAAATTTTCAGCAATATTCTATTACACATGGACGATGAAAAATGCAACTGCTTAAGAATAGTATTCGCTTTTAGCAAGAAGGAATTCGCTCAGCTTGTTAGTGATCTGAATGGGGCGAGATGAATATAGAGAATGGTAAAAAACATTTTCTGAAACTAAAACTTTTTACAGTTACGAATAACGGTTCAGCTGAACATTTGAAGCCACTTCTGCTGACCTAATTGTACTAAATATTCTTTATCAAGGAGTTAAATCTTCTTGGAGAGATGAACGGAAAACCGCTGAGGTTAACGTTGCGTTTTGTGAATTTCCAACGTAGTTTCCAAGAGAATTGTTACATAGTGAGTACGCGTGATGTAGCAAGCTAAGTAGATATTAGTTTTCATGAAAACGGATACATTTTATTTCGGAATGTGTTAAGCATGTTGAAAAATCCAAGTAAGACTTTTTAGTATTCTTTTCTTATTTTCGTTATAACATTTTTTAGATTATTATCGTGAGCTGTCTTATAATCAACGCTAGAAAAAGGCTTTGCTCCTGAATTCTCGTAAAGTTTTCCGTTAAGTTAGTTAGCTGATGACATTTCTAAGATGTAGTAAATATACAACAAACTGACACGTACATAGTTAGCAGTCCATCAAAGTGTTAATTCGATTAGAAACCGACTAGTAAAACCTAACAGTACACACAATGATGTTCGAGCCGATGTCTGTAAGCCGCCGGCAAAAAGACAATGCGTGGATGATGTCATTGTTTGCGTGACGCGAACTGAACATGCATTTACGAGCATCACAGAATCAGGTCGTTCATCTCGTCTGGTGACCGGTGCGGCTCAAGTCGACCTCCCACGCAATCCGGCAAAGTTTAAGACAACGGTCAAAATATGACTTTGCTTGTTGTACACTGTACACCAAAAAAAAAAATACTTTCAAGCAGTCATCGGTATGTTAATCATCATTTTAATAAGAAATATAAAGTAGGGAACTTTTTGAACGACAACATATCTTGGACTGCAGCTTCCTAGTGACTACTACTAGTGGACAACTTTCCGCACACTGTCGTAATATGCATTTGTACCTGCATAATATGGCGATTTATAAGTGCTTGTCAAAAGTCTTTGTGAATAAAAATATTTTCATACATTTTCATTCACTCAAGGTAGTCAGGAAACGGAGGCCACTCCACGTTCACGTTACATGACTCAGGTCTTTGATATGAGAAACCCCGGGTTTCCTACACTGAGTACAACTAGTAGCTTGGCAATTAAGACTCAATTACCTTTTCCCCTTTTGGCAAAAGCTGTAACTGCTGCTCCTAGCAATTGAGGTCATGTTCTTAGACAATTAATTCTTATATAGTCCATTACCAGACAATTTATCGAATGGACTGATGTGTTCTCTTTTGACGTTTAACCTCTATAAAGAAAATGAAAGTCATCACCAATAAGTTCTGAAAAGTGCCAGCTTTCCAAACACGTAAAATGGTAACTACCTCTCGCAAAGGCATATTAACGTATAAACCGGCGTGAGTTTAGTTCAGAGGTTGCCAAAGTTTCCTGGACCTCGATAGATGATACCTAACAAAACTCTTCAAAATTATAAATAGAGACACAAGAACAAGAAAAACATTTAATAGAATGCCAATAAATATGTTATAATTGAAACATCTTTACGTATTATAAAGAGTGGTAATTTTGCTGCAAATGATTAGTTCCTAATAAATGATAATGCTATTGTAAATTGATTCTGTATTCGATTTGCTATACAATGCAAGAGTTAGAAGTTTCATGTAATATATTGAAGGATTCTAAGAAATTTCTAACTTCCCACTAGAAGATTCCATAGTTGAGAAAATACAAAACCCTATGAGTGCAAGATCCAAACATAGTTTGGTCGACGCATTCGTAAGTTCTGGAGTAGACTTCAGTTAGTTGGCCGACCCACAGGTGGATCGGAACTCAAACTTTGAGAACTGCAGGTTTAGATAGTCTGCATGGCACAAGATTGCATAATCGAGGTCAAGATTCACTCACGAGTCACGACTTATATCTTTCTTCTTGTGAAAGTTTGCGATGCAAATTGGTTGTTATTCATTTGCAAATTTAATCTCAGATGCGGAAGAATTTGCAAATGCTCATAGGTATTATACTTTGTTCCGCGCCAGACGGCAGACACTATAGGAAAGCGATTGTCACCTGAGGAATATCGCGATTTCAAATTAGAGGATATTATTAGAACTACAAAGGCCGTGTCTTTCAAACACAGATTAAAGAAGTAGTTTCAAAAACTGCGAATAGGAACGTAGTTTAAATGAAGACGATTAGATTTTCAATAAGCTTGTGATCACAAGTTTGAGTTTAGTTATTCCTCTCTCTATGTCGAACTGTTGTTCCATCGGATTATGGGGTTGAAGGAACATAAAGCGCACCTGTGTTTGTGCACTCCTCAACTTTAATAACTCGTGCGTCTACCTAGGTCCTAGACAGATTAGTGCGCTTCGGATAGAAATTTAGCAGCCATTTTAATAACAGACAGACAGTAAATGCACGTTCCAATCCGCTTATTAAAGCCCTTTGATTGACTAAATAATGCAAGCATTTCATGTGATTTCACAGCTGATTTCAAATATCCAAGGTGATGCAACAAATACTTAAGTTATTTTACGTCTTAATGAATATAACGTTTGTAATAAGGTGTTAAGACTACTTTTGATTTTACATGTTGCTTTATGGTTATCAGAAAGAATCAATAAAACATGACCTATTTGAGAAATCACAAATGAAATTTGTTGCAAAATGAGACGGCGATAAGCAAGTTATTTTCAAAAGTGTAAAACTCGTTAAAAACATATCCATCCTTTTAGCTGCATAATTTATACTTCTTACAAGAGCCGTACAAAGTAAGACCTAATACAGGCATGTGACGTCAATTCCATGGAGACTTTTGTTTTGAAACTTAGCGATCTTGAAACTCATTCACTGGTTTCAGCTAACTAGAATAAAAAAGAATTAAAAATACCTACGTTTTCGTTAGTGTTGCTCTTAAACCATACAACATGGTACACGTCAGTTAATTATGGGGTCTCTCATGACCGTAGCAAACCCATTCGGAACACTAACACCGCATTCGTAAATCAGCCGTGAATCAATAGGTAATAATATTGAAACGGTTTAAATTAAATTATAGGCAGGTAAAATACCAAACCAAAGTCATCGACATGCTTTTTTTTATTAGTAGCTCGACATAATGGCTTCCCTACGCCTGATGGAAAGCGAAAGAGAAGCCCAAGGCACTGTGACAACGGGCAAGTAACTGGTCAGTTACCTGTCATTTGCCACCGCCATGCCGGCCCAACCCCAACCCCCCACGAGCTCCGGAAACCCTACTCACCGACAGGAACATGACCCGGAGGTCATTTGGCTGCGGTATTCTATAGGGTGGAGACAGTGGGCTGGTCACATCAGCAGTAAAACCGAAGATGTTTGGGGTATAGGAGATCTAGAGTGGAGACTGCTTCGTAGCGGTTGTATACGTAGTGTAGGCCAGGTGGAGTGACGATTTGCGAAAGATGGTTGGCATGAGCTGGATGAAAGAGGATGATGATGATGATGATGATGATAACAGGTAAAATATAAACTGCTGAACATAAATGCCTCCTAGTTGTTCCCTCGTTTAAAGAATTTGTATATTAATGTAACGTAACGGGTTCGAGCATTACATCAGTGAGGAAGGAAATGAAAATAATATAAAGGAAAGTATTGTATTATTATGTGTCTGTAATGTATAAACTGAAAAACTGTGTGCCGATTTCAAAAAATCTTTTACCGTTAGTAAGCTACATTTACCTTGAGTAACATAACATACAGGCTATATTTATCACTAAAAAAGATTAGGGATCCTTATCAAAACCCCAATAATGTACTAACTAACCCACTGAGAGAGGTAGGGCTTAGCGAATCTTCGCTCGAATTGAGCTGCCCGTCCGGGGAAGGACCTCCACCCTATAAAATACCGCAGCCAAATGACCTGCGGGTCGTGGTTCTGCTGGTGAGTAGGGTGTCCGGAGCTCGTGGGGGGTTAGGGTTGGGCCGGCATGGCAGTGGCAACTGACAGGTAACTGACCAGTTACTTGCCAGTTGTCACAGCGACTTGGGCCTCTCTTTCGCTTTCCATCAGGTGTAGGGAAGCCATTATGTCGAGCCACTATAAAAAAAAAACTGAAGTTTATTTGAAATACCCAAAGCGGGGGCGCATCGCTTACATTTTGCATAGAACTGTTTTCTTGCAAAGTGTATAAATAAAGTGTTACAATATTTTAAATTAAAAAACAGTTGTAAAATAGGCAATTGCATTATAAAAGGGTATTGTTATACTTATGTGTAATTGTATTAAAAATACTTTCTGATAATAAAGTACAAGCACATTTTTGTTCGCAGATAACCGCACGATTGTGGCACAGTGGCAACACAGTTACGTATTTTTGTTTATCAGTAGGTATTTTGTAGGTTAGTTAGGTGACGCCCATTTAACTCCCGCGCAGCACTGATAACTGCGCAAGAGTGTACGTTTAACAGCTCAATTATTTGCCTTCATGAATTTGTATTTTAAGTAATTGTACTTAGAGTAAATAAGTTTTTATTTTTATAGTTAGTTGAGTGTGTGAAATAAATTTTTATTTTCACAAAAAAGTGCATTTATCCACTTATTTGTTAATGCATTGTCAGTTTAAATAGGGTATTATGGCTAAAAATTGTAATTAGTCCGTCTTTTAGCTTATTAAAAAATAAAACCGGCCAAGTGCGAGTCGGACTCGCGCACGTAGGGTTCCGTACCACTGATTGAATAAAAAAATTAGGTAATTTGATTTATGACGTTTAAAAAAAAGCTACTGTCTAGATTTCCTTCAAACCAAATTTCGTTAGTAGTTTTTATAGTAATACACATCATATATTTTTTTCAGTTTTATCATGCCCATATTTTAGAAGTTACGGGGGGGGGACACTCATTTTACCACTTTGGAAGAGTCTCTCGCGCAAACTATTCAGTTTAGAAAAAAATGTTGTTAGAAACCTCAACATCATTTTCAAATACCTATCCATAGATACCCCACACGTATAGGTTTGATGAAAAAAAAATTTTTGAGTTTCAGTTCTATGTATGGGGAACCCCAAAAATTTTGGATTTTTTTCTGATTTTATTGTCACATCTTAATGCGGTTTACAGAATACATCTACGTACCAAATTTCAATAATGTAGCTCTTATAGTTTCGGAATAAAATGGCTGTGACATACGGACGGACAGACAGACAGACAGACAGACAGACAGACAGACAGACAGACAGACAGACAGACAGACAGACAGACAGACAGACAGACAGACAGACAGACAGACATGACGAATGTATAAGGGTCCCGTTTTTGCCATTTTGGCTACGGAACCCTAAAAAGACACGTATTTTTGTAATTGTAAAATAGACTAAAATTACAAAGTTCTAGCCCTTTGAAAATCACTCGGTGAGGCATTTTTACGGGAGCGAGTGACGTCAAACCCTCCCACTCCTAACTTTTGATGCCTTGTACCTATCTTTGCTATTGTTTATTTGAATGAAAAAAAGGAAAAATACGTGTCTTTTAATTTTGAATAAGCTAAAAGACGGACTAATTACAATATTTTTTAGCCATAATAGCCTACATATTAAGTACCAACTTGTCACATAAAATATAGTGTCAATAGTAAAGAGTATAAACAATATTAAAACTAGGTAATTAACCCGTGTCCAATTGTTACATTCATGCCCAGTTGCAATTAATACAGTTTTTAATAAATCCACATGTAACTTAAATAGCAGTATGTGAGAACATACCTACTAATGAGTTAAAATAAAACAAATAAGTTTGGAGAAGGTCACCCACTGTCAAATTTTCTCAAATAATTTTGAAAAAAAAATTCTTAATGGCAATAGACTCTACGAGATCGAGGAGGAGAAAATTGACAGAGTAGGTTATTTGACCCGACACAGTTACAATTTCGCACAATCTTACTATAGTTCATTCGCGTTAAGAAAATAGTGACTCATCACCGACTGCCGGCCAAGCCACACCCCCTAGCCAATTAAAACGCTAGAAATTATAATTTCTAGCGTTTTAATAACGTTTAACGCTAGAATTTTAGTTTTAATTGGCTAGGAGCTGTGGCTAACGCTAGAAATTATAATTTCTAGCGTTTTAATTGGCTAGGGGGTGTGGCTTGGCCGGCAGTCGGTGATGAGTCACTATTTTCTTAACGCGAATGAACTATACCTATTACTCTTCCCGATTTCTTTCCTACTTTTATAGACAGATTTTGTATACATTTTGAGATGAGATTTTGTAATGCATAAAATCTAGTTATTTTTTTTAAATAGACATAAAACACACATCGCAATTTATTGTAAAACAAATTGGCAATGAAAAAGATGATCTATCGAGTTTCTTGCCAGATCTTGTCCATAGAAGCGAGTTTTTGTACTGACGATTTATAAGTGCTTCATCATCATCATAAGCCTATCGCTGTCCACTGCTGGACATAGGTAGGCATGGCCTCTCCAGTTGCTCGCCACTTTGGTCGAACATCTGTATTTTTAAAGTACCCACAATAAATTGCCACGCTGGGCAGGCGGGTTGGCGATCGCATATAGGTACCCTAGGTAAGTGCTTGATTGAAGTTTAATTAGAATTAGGTTGGTATGTCTTTTTCTAAACTAGGTAAGCTATACAATTTAGTGTTCTTCTATATTCATTTCTATATTTAGGCGAATAAATGTGTGGCCATGTGTACAATATCGTCCGCATGAAACTGCGATCGTATTTATGATCGCAGGCGTGAAATGATTAAAATTGTCATATCAATTCAACTTAAAATACCTAGTAGCTATACGTACCTACGGACAGTTGTAGGTACTTATTATTAGAGGAGGAACCGTGTCCAGCAAGCGGTATCATATTTCTTAATCAGTGCTGCCTAGATAAGCTTCGATATCGCTGTAAACAGTGAAGGAAACGTGGACAATTAAAATTGGCTTTCAATAGCAATTGCTTAGATAATAATTAACCATATCGGATTAGTCAAATGTGGCGATGTGTGATAAGTAGGTAAGATGCGAGTAAAATAATAAATGATGACGTGGGTATATGCAAAATATTACGTTCGGATATCCGAAATAACTTAACATTGGCTGTGCTGTTGCTGTTTTAAGTAACATCTACATTAATAAGAAGCTATTAAATGTATAATTCATGCGATTATTCCCAATCATTCACGATGGCTCATACATTTGTTGACGCGTGTAAACGTGACCTATAAATTTCATATCCGCCACAGTGTAAAGAAACAAAAAACATAATCAGATTTTTTCGCAATGCGGAAATATTGGTGTCATAGTAAACAATGTAAGTCACCGTCTGACCGGAGGATCGCCCGCAAACCGGAATCCGCAGACTCGAACGTGGCAAATTATGACGATATATTTAGAAGTTACGAGGTTAAGAAACCCACAAAAGTTCACACCGGACCAAACTACAACACTTGTTGAAATATGGAACGGCCTCGAGGAATTAACCACGCAAGTTACACCGAGTTTCCGCCAAGTTTTTCAGTTGTTTAAAAACTACCGGCTCGCTTTAGATAAACACTTTTAGTTCTCATAACCTCTAGTTAGCATCGCAAAAGGTAGGTACATAGCATGATAAAGTTAGCGGTGTGTGAAGGGACTTACCTGGAGTCGAACTTGTGTCCGTCGTCGAGCGTACCGGTGTAGTGCATGGTGAGCATGTCGCCGTGCTTGGACTTGGCGGAGCAGACCTCTGGCGTGCTGACCACGTCCACCTTGAGTTCGGTGACCTCGGGGCCCGCGAGCGAGGCGCCCGCTAAAGCCAGAACTACCAACACGCAGCGCAACGTCATCTCGAACTTACGAAAAGTTATTTGGGTGCGAGGGAAACACGAGCGCTCTTTTCGACTGCCGACAGACGACTGGTCGCACACTGTCGGACTCCGCCAACTTGGAATTCGGATAAAGTTTGCGTTGTCAGCTCGGTGCGGTATCTCTCTCGCACTACGTTGTTTCAGTACGTTAGAAAGAGACGGGTGTATTTTGTCTCGACGCCGTGTGAGCGAGTGCCGCGTCGCTGCCACGCGAACGATGACGCTATCATCGGCGTGTTCCACTTTTACCGAAACTTGCTAACTTTTAAAATAAATTCCTATTAGTACCGATAGTGGTGTGTTTGCGTGGAATATAGTCGCGTCGTATGTGAACTTAGCAATGTGTGTAAGTACATGTGTGAGTAGGTTAGCGAACGAAACTCAAAGTTGATTGATAACATCATCCATCCGTAAATCTCTTTGCTGCGAAATGAATTAAGTAGGTAATAGGTACAATATGCATGTGTCGCATTTTTTTTCAGCGAGATCAAAGTATACCTACCTAGTTTGAACATTAGTAGGAAAGCAATGTTTGTATGCGTTTAACCTTATTTACAGAACAACGACACTGAAGGTTACTCCAGTTTCAACAGTTTTTGATGGCAGAATGACACATTTAACACAAGTTTCTTACAATGTCAGTCTTGAAGTAGGTTTATATTTAGGTATGTGTATGTAGTTTACTGTACAAGTGTATAAAGGACTAATAAATACCGTATTTCAACATTATGACGACCAGTGTGGTTCAGTAGCGAACACCGCCTCTGATGCGGTGGTTGCGGGTTCGATTCCAGTTCCAAATATTTTTACCAGTTGTGTGCCCGTTGCTGCAGCGACTTGTTCTTTCTCCAAAATGCCCAATTATTATCGTAACAAGGGATTGATTGAGTGAAAAGTACCAGGAGCGCATAAATGCGTGAGACCAAATTTCTCGATAATTTCGCGATATAAAAAATATATCGAAACTAGCTTTTGCCCGCGACTTCGTCCGCGTGTTTAAATTTATACATACAAAAGTTTTTTCCCGCTAACTCCCGTTCCCGTGGGAATTTCTCAAAATACAGCCATAACTAAACTTTATATTTACTAAGGTACCTGCATGCCAAATTTCAAGCGTCTAACTTAAGCGGTTTAGATTTTTCATACAAAAGGATTTTCCCGCTAATTCCCGTTCCCGTGGGAATTTCGGGAATTCCTTTCTTAGTGCACCCCTACGGTACCTAAGCTACGTCCCTTCCAAATTTCAAGTGCCTACGTTTAGCCGTTTGGGCTGTGCGTTGATATGTCAGTCAGTCAGTCAGTCAGTTTCTCCTTTTATATATATAGATATGCGCTTGACTGAGATTCACAGGAAAAAAAGCCCGAGCTTCTTTCAAAGGCGAGAAGGAACAGTTTCTTACACTTAACGAACTAACTGCCGCCGTCCTATATAGGTACCTACTCGTAACTTGACAAAAGAAATGAGTTATATTGACGTCAGCAAGTGCATTATTAACGGCGCCCTTGGCCGTCGGTCCGGTACTACAGGCTGCACATTAATATGACATGCGATGCACTCGTTTGGACTCCGGCGGACCTTGTATTAAGGCAACCAGAATTTCCAGCAAGGTCTTTTCTGTCAATGTAATCAGTTGGGTTTATATCTTACTAAATAATATAAACTAAATAAATAAATAGCCCAAGACATGCCACGCTGGGCCACACAGCGCCATCTAGCCCCAAACTAAGCCGAAGCTTGTACTATGGGTACTAGACAACTGATAAACTTACTTAGATACTTTTTCTTTGTAAATAAATACATATTATACATAGAAAACACCCAGACCAAAACAAACAGACATGTTCGTGTACACAAATGTTTGTACTGTGTGGGGATCGAACCCAGACCCTTGGCTCAGAAGGCAGATGTCACTACCAAATGAGCCACCGAGCCTGTCATCTGTGCTAATACATCGGGTTAACACATGGGCTACAATTTATTTAAGGAGATTATCATGTTGCTTGCTAGTGAAGCAGTTTTGGAGTGGAAACCGGCCTTTGGTAGCCGTCCCCCAGCCCAACGGCTGATAGTCCTAGAAGAACTGCAGCATTGGTTAGATAGGGGAAGCCCGGGATACAGATATATGGCGGGAATTAAAACAGGCCTATGTTCAATAGGGCTTTTTATTTGGTCGAAAAGAATTGATACCATTTAGGGGCTGCGCAGACGACACTTTTTGTGCGATAGAGTCTGCGTCTGAGACATTTAAAAAGAGCATCTAGGTCCCTACAGCTCTGCCGACAGAATGATCGAAGATGTGCTTTGAGTCTGTAAAATATCTGCGACAGATTTTTGCGCGTCGTGTGCGTTACTGCATATAATTGCATCACAGACTAAAAAGTGCGTCACGGATAGTCTGTCGTCTGCGCTGCCCCTTAGAGTTTTAATGTGAAGAGTTTGACCGATTTTAGTATTTTTTTGTAACAACATGACTGATACGATAACCCAAGGCCGCTCTCGACAATTCACCTGATAAAGTTGTCCGGCAGATTTATCTGCGACGTGACCCGGGGCTCTATCGCTGGCTCGGTTGCGTCATGCCCTCGTGGACCTGAGTAAGGACACGTCAATGGTTAATGTAATGTGGTCAATGTATGCACTTCACCAGCGACTGACTTCTTGATACCATTATCCATTTAAGAGAGGTAGGGCATAGCGAATCTTCGCTCGAATTGAGCCGCCCGTCCGGGGAAGGACCGCCACCCTATAGAATACCGCAGTCAAACGACCTCTGGGTCGTGTTTCTGCTGGTGAGTAGGGTTTCCGGAGCTCGTGGGGGGTTAGGGTTGGGCCGGCATGGCGGTGGCAACTGACAGGTAACTGACCAGTTACTTGCCCGTTGTCACAGCGACTTGGGCTTCTCTTTCGCTTTCCATCAGGCGTAGAGAGGACATTATGTCGAGCCACTATAAAAAAAAAATCATCGACCTGAAAACGTCTATATACGTAATGCTGGATGGGCCTCCCTGAATGATTGTGGAGCACGGATTGAGGGGCCGGCGGTATTTGCCCTCCCTAAACCAGGAGTGCCGGCCGCTTGACATCTGCAGCTGGCCAGGGCATGCAGGGATGCGGCCGTATGCTTCGGCGTTACCCGTGTCCCTGCAACTTGCTGCCTACTGGCGACACAGAAGGGTTTAGTGAGAATGCCCTCCCATTTCGGGAGATGTGAGTCCCACACACCACGTCATCTGTAAGAGAGGTAGGGCATAGCGAATCTTCGCTCGAATTGAGCTGCCCGTCCGGGGAAGGACCTCCACCCTATAGAATACCGCAGCCAAATGTCCTCCGGGTCGTGTTTATGCTGGTGAGTAGGGTCTCCGGAGCTCGTTCAACGGGCTATAACTTTATAAATTTACATATTATAAAATACGTGTCTTTTATTTTTAATTGAATAAGCCTATTATACCTACGTCTGAGTTGTATTGTAACTTTTTCAAAGAAAACATATCCAAAGTTTTAAAGCTTACAAGACCTCAGACAAGTATGAACTCATTTGATCACTGCATTGTTTGTCAGTCGACCTTACCGAAGATGGTGACCGCGGATAACCTTGTGGAGAGCTGGTCTGCTGCTATCAAGTATGTGATAGTGTTATCAACGGAATATAGGTGGGTTCACTTTTAAAGTAACCTCGAAGTGTTTGAAGAAATTGATGCACATAACTAAGTAGTAGGTAATCTTTTTTTTATATAGTAGCTCGACATAATGGCTTCCCTACGCCTGATGGAAAGCGAAAGAGAAGCCCAAGTCACTGTGACAACGGACAAGTAACTGGTCAGTTACCTGTCAGTTGCCACCGCCATGCCGGCCCAACCCTAACCCCCCACGAGCTCCGGAATGTCCAGCAGTAGCCGTCTGCAGGCTTGATGATCATGATGATACCTTCATTTCAGTATCAAACCGGAGACGGAAAAAAGATAATTAACCGTGGTTCTTTTGCTATGCCCTAGTAGGGCGTCACATATACCACATGTGTAACCATTTTTAACACTTAAATTTGAAGACTCGACTAAGTGGGAGTCCCACCTTGAGGTTTCAGCTTCTCAACCGGTGGTAAGTAGCTTTATTGAAATCTGCTAAAACACATGTCCATTTCGAAGTGAACCAACGTGGAACAGTGCTATTTTTAAGTGTTTTCTAGAATTGCCCTTCTGCGAGCCATTATCCATTCCGAGTGAAGGTAGGTGGGTCCAGAGCTGCGATCTTGTACGGGCACTGCGGGCAGTAGCCGGAATGGCTGCCTCGTAAAAGTGCCCCTAAAAATTCAACCGTATTGCTTGCCTCCTATATAGTTTAGTAGTGACGGGAATTTTCATTCGGTGATGTACTTACTGTGTGCTGTTGGTAAATAGAGGAATACTGTGAAGTTCTGATGATCGTCAGTGCCTATGCCGTGGGTGCCGTAGAACACGACTAAGGGAATATCAGGAAACGGGCAGCAGCGTTTACCGGGGTACAAATAAAACCTACTGCTGTCTCACTAACCCGCCTGCTCAGCGTGACTAAGAAAAATCCCATTCTATGTCCAGCAGTGGACGTTTGCAGGCTGATGATGTTGATCATGGGGATTGTTGTGAGAACGTCACTAATTTATTAGCGCAACACTAGTCGCGTCCCTATTCTATTTGTCTATGACAATGTCTATGTGTCATGGCGTCCCCACTAATTGCTAATCATCCTGCTGTATCGTGTCTTCTCAGTACAAATGTTCCTGCTGGCCATCGTCGTCTTATTTATACACCCAAGACCCTTATAGGGATGTAAGGGGGCGGCCTATCATCCTTCCGCTCCAAGCCAACCTCACCTGCCCGTGGTGCATCCTGTCGAATAACAAACGAGCCGGTATAACCATCACAATTGGAGGCGTAGCTAAATACCACAGACCGATGACAGGCAGCAGCGTCACCGGAGCGAGAAGCTACGTCCTGCGATCGTCAACCCGCCTGCCCAGCGTGGCGATTATGGGAATATCCTCTAGATGTTTGCCCTAGATGGCGAGCAACTGGAGAGGCCTATGTCCGGCAGTGATTGATCACCATCGGGTTATCGCAGTCCCCACAGTGGACATGTCATGCTTCTCCAGTTTTTAAGCAAGTTTATCAGTTCCAGTACCCATAGTAGAAGATGTGGCTTAGTTTGAGACTAGATGGCGCTGTGAAGCCCAGTGTCGCATGTCTTGGGTTATTTATTCACCTTTGATATTATCTAGTGTAGGTGCCACAGCTAATTATACATATGTATAGTTGTCCTAATAACGATGTAGGTCCTAGTAGTACAACACTATGTGAACCGAAGTATGTAAACTTACCTACTTGTTTAAATGAAATAATTTAGAATTATAGACAAGATCCTGAAGACCAGAGACACAAAACATTTTGCAATTGAATATCTACAAAATTAATTAGCAACGATAAAAATTCTAAGTATTTTCAGTAAAATAACATCTCGGCAGAAACACGCCTAATTATTTCTTAAACAGACAGGGCAAGAATGCGGCAGATTACGTTAAATATTTTTAATATGTACTAAGTAATTACATTCTAAGTGTCTCTGTTCTGTGCGACTTATTTCAAGGCCAAAATTAGCCTAATAATAAGGGGCAGCGCAGACGACAGACTTTTTGTGCGTTAGAGTCTGCGTCTGAGACATTTAAAAAGAGCGTCTAGGTCTGCCGACAGAATGATCGAAGATGTGCGTCGTGTGCGTTGAATCTGTGAAATATCCGCGACAGATTTTTGCGCGTCGTGTGCGTTACTGCATATAATTGCAAAAAAGTGCGTCACGGATAGTCTGTCGTCTGCGCTGCCCCTAAGGCTAATTTTGACAAAGGAATTTATAGAGGTGTTTAAGTAATTTTACCTTCTAACTGACGGATACAATAAGTTTATCTGTCTGTTTGCACACACTACGTCGAAACATTGAACAAAATATTTTTAAATTATAATAAAACGTAAAAAATATTATCAAACGTAAACTACAACTAGTAAGTAGATTTTGATAGGCCACTTTACGTAGATAGATAGATATTCATTTTTGTTCCACCAAGCAGTTGACTTAAAACTAGGCACAGAGCTGATATACTGTATTACAATTAGGCGGTCTTATCGCTTTAAGTGATCTCTACCAGACCTACAACCTTTAGGTAGAGAATAATTAAAGGAGTTTAAGAAAAAAAAAGTTAAACATTCGAATCGAAACGCTTTCGAAAGGTTTATGTTGTGTCTAGGCCACGGTCTAGGCCTTTCTAAGGCAATGGTACTAAAAATCAAACGCTAGATCACTGCAAATCTAGAATCGGCAGTGTCTGTCGAGAAGCGAAGTGTGGCCATTTTGGGGTGGGCGGCCATTATAAAGGTAAATTAGGGCAGTGGGCACCGCCCCGCGTAAATACTTGAACAGCCCAAGACGTGGTACGCCACAAAAAATACATTATTTAACCACCGGCTAGTACACGCGAGGGGAGTAGGACGACTCCGTTTTCATGTTATCTTCTTCTATACTTATAATAAATCAGTAGAGAGGCCAATTCATGAAATATATTTTCAAAATAACTATCAGGGCATGATTAGTGATCGAAACTGATGCCAAAAATGCAATCAGTAAAATTTTTGTCTGTCTGTCCGTCATGTATGTTCGTTATAGATACAAATAGATTTAGAGATTATAGATTTTTAATTTCTATGAAAACATTTGACTACATTCGCACTGTGTGTGGTGGTCAAGGATGTAGCATGTTTACTTAGATAAAGCATACTCACTCTAGTTTTAAATATTTCCAAGATGTAGGTATTGTTCAGGAAAGACGTCAGCTGGCAAGGGATTTCAGATTTAGCTGTTCGCGGATAGATCTATGGTATGTCAACCAAGTAAGAATATTCTACATATATACTTAAATGCTACTATCACAATGACTTCGTTCAAACATGCGGTTTTCCTCCGCGAAACGGCCATCAACCCGCTACCTTTATTCACACTAGATGCGGGGCGCGGCGTTCACACTGCGGTTTGGCGGGTAAACCGCTATCTCTGTTTAAACTACGGCAAAACGCGGCCGCGGCCGCCGATGCGGTCGATTTGCGGCCGGCGCAGGACAGATCCCCCGTCATTTAGTCGGAACGCAGAAAACCGCATGTCTGAACGAGCTATATGTCTCACCAAATGTCCCGTACATCGCCTCTTCCGTTCACATCAGGCATCCCAACGTCGACGTCTTTTATTCGTTTATGAGCACCCAGTGAAATGCCATGGCAAAAATTAGTACTTAACTGTATTTTAGATAATAATATGATGGATGGATAATACTTATGTGTGTTGCACACATTCAAATTCTAATACATCTTATTATGTTCCCTATTTTACTATGACCTTAGGATGCCAGAGTATTTCGATTCCAACCAATGTGTATACTTTCTATTTAAATGCCTGCTCGGAGGAGTCGGGAGACCCTTTCCAGTTTTTTACCATCATCAGACTATACGTCATGTATCTATGTAGCAAATATGACACACTAGCTGTGCTCGCGACTTCGTCCGCGTGGAATAGTTATTTTTTCCCCGTTTTTTTTTACATTTTCCATTATTTCTTCGCTCCTAATAGCTGCAGCGTCATGTTATATAGCCTAAAGCCTTCCTCTATAAATGGTCTATTCAACACAAAAATAATTTTTCAATTCGGACCAGTAGTTCCTGAGATTAGCGCGTTCAAACAAACAAACTCTTCAGCTTTATAATATTAGTTAAGAAGTTAAGATTAAGATTAAGATATGCAGCCCAAGTTTCTTTTTAGATACAACTCCCTCGTACATACCTCGGTGGCTTATTGTGTAAGGTATTCGCGTAAAACGTAAAGAATTTCCGGTACTGAAATTACGATGCAAAGGTGTAGCGTTCGATCCCGGTCGGGTGAATTTAGTAGACAAAGTTGAGGTAATTTTCTTGACTACAACCGTCCACAACTGGACATACTTAGGCCTTTTCTTTTTTTTTGTTTCACCAGGGAGAAATGCAGTTTACGCATACCCGCTGCCCGGGGCGAGCAGCATGTTATGTGGGACTCGCTCCGCGTCGGCAGAGAATACTCACTAAAAACCCTGGTTGCCACCGTCTAACGCGCCTTGGGTGACAGCAACACGGGTCCCATGACTATAAGGTCTATAACACCGTGGAAACTGGACATATTCCTCCCCCAATGGCAACCATCATAAGCCTTAGTCACCACGTTTGGCAGGCGGGTTGGCGACCGTAGGTTTTATTATGTACCCAGGTAAACGCTGCTGCCCGTTTCCTGATATTCCCTTAGTCGTCTTTTACGACACCCACCGTATAACATCATCATCATCATCAGCCCACATCAGTCCACTGCTGGACATACGGTGGTTTTATTCTAAATCCGGAACCCACTCGAACGAATGTCATAAAATGAATAACATATAGGTAGGTATCTCCACAAAAATAATATGCAAAAAAATAAATTTCGTCTAGCAAATGTTAATTTTTTGCAAAGGCGCGATTTAACTCGATTAGTGCGAGACAGGTGACGCGAGCGAGCGGCATACCCGTGTGACGCGGGACGGGGGTCCCGAGGGAATACACTGTACGTTTGCCCGTTTAAAACGGATCTAACATAAATAATTATTTATTTATTTACTTATTCTTAATGCACAATGAAAAATTGTGGACAAATGGGGAACTGCGGCATAGGCATCCTCTACCAGTGAAACTTTGGGCTAAGCAGAAACAATTACCTATGTATGGTGCTGCGAATTTGACCTGGGTGAAAAGATACACATACTTACTTACATTTGACAGTAGGATGACCCAAAACCATGGAAGTAGTACTTAATACTTCCAAAATGTCCAAAATATGCCCAAAACAAAAATAAAAATAATAAGAATATTGTATGGTTTAGGTGTGTATATTTATTTGTATCTAATAAGATCCACCCAAATGACAATATTTTTTTACTATAGTAGCTCGACATAATGGTCTCACTACGCCTGATGGAAAGCGAAAGAGAAGCCCAAGTCGCTGTTAAAACGGGCAAGTAACTGATCAGTTACCTGTCAGTTGCCACCGCCATGCCGACCCAACCCTAACCCACCACGAGCTCCGGAAACCCTACTCACCGGCATAAACACGACCCAGAGGTCATTTGGCTGCGGTATTCTATAGGGAGGTCCTTCTCCGGACGGGCATTCGCTATGCCCTACCTCTCTTAAAAAATGCTTGATCTGATTCCTTGTGATCGGAGCAGTATCTGATGTTGTTGAATACCGTACTCAACCTAATCCTACTGAATCCTTTCTACTTCGACTAACCTGAATCCATAGTCTGGTTAAGGACTTGCAGGTCAGTCCCAGCAGCTCATATCCAGGTGGAAATCTCCAGGCAAGGTTCAAACGGACCTACAATGTAATTGCAAGTGAAACATCACGATTGCGCTTGTACATTGTCGAGCAATCAGCTACGGCGTGGGAAAAATTCACAGGAGTTTTTTGTAGGCGCTCGGCAGATCATAGTTTTCACAAGTGAAAGTCAAGGTAATAAACATATTATGCAAATGTAATGTGTGACTTTGCAGACGACCACACATCAGCATCTAGCCCTTTTGACAGGTACTGTACAATTATCACAAATAAATTAAATCAATTAGGAAATGATTACAGACAGGAATACAAAACACCACCCTATTACTTGAGAGATTTCAGCTTCTAAACGTTTACGATATAGTTGGCGACTACACAGTGTTGCCAATAACATGAAACTGGTCAAAAAGTAACATTTTGGCACGAAAAGTAACATGAGGTGTTTTTTTAGATAAGTCAATAAATAAACCCAAGACAATCGCCATCTAGCGACAAACTAAGCTGAAGTTTGTTACTATGGGTACCAGGCAACTGATAAACTTACTTAGATACTTTTTTTTGTACATAAATACATACCTATACACATAGTAACTCATGTTACAGATGTTGTTGTGGTTGTTTGAGTGTAAGTCGCTTCGTTGACCTTAACCGGATATTCTGCGGGATCATCTCATTTCGGATCTGACCCCGCAGAGAGTCGCCGAGCATATCCCTTTCAAAAGCTTGTTGAGCCTTTAACTTGTGGACTAGCGGTACCATGAGTGTCCACGTTACGGCTCCGTATGTCATAACCGGTAGAAACGCACTGATCGATGACTTTCGTCTTTAAGCACTGTGGGATCGACGATGTGAAGGCTCGACGACTCAAATGGCGGGGATGCGCAAATGCATCTTCCCCGGTTCAAAAAAAGGGTTCCGGGCATTCGGGGCTGATTCACACCGGGAAGTAGTGTTATGGCATTGTTCAATGTGGGCGCCGCGGACCCGCGGGCCTAAGTGATTGAAGGGCGAGCCACGAGAGATAGCGGAGGAGGTTCTTATGAACCCAATTTTTAGTGTTCTTGACTTAGGTAAAGTTCTATCGATATTTGTATCTGGCAACCGACTCATCACGATGGAAGGCATAGCCATACACCATAGGCCGATGACGGACAGCAGCGTCACGGGAGCGAGAAGCTACGCCCTGCGATCGCCAACCCGCCTGCCCAGCGTGGCGATTATGGTACAGCCAAAAAATGTGTGGCGAACAACTGGATCCCGCAAACTAGTTTTTTTCGACATTATGTAGCTCCACATAATGACTTCCCTACGCCTGATGGAAAGCGAAAGAGAAGCCCAAGTGGCTTTAGAATTAAAGGCGTAGGTACCTAGAACTGCAGAAGCATAGCGTGCCTTGGCGGGGCCCCATATAAAAAATGTTTGGGGCCCTTAGGAAGGGAAAAGATTTGTCACAAAACTTTGCAAGTTTTTATTAGCTTTTGCTAATGCACTTAGGGGGGGCCCCGTTTAATTAATACGGCAGGTAGGACTAATGAGAAAATATATCCCAGTAGTACGGTAGAACTACTTGGTAGTACTAGTGCGAACAAAGGGTAGCTACGCCCCTTACCTGGGTATTTAACTTTATCTCGCAACCAGATTAAAACACGATAAGTAACACCCCCTCTCTCGCTTCTGCCTTAGTCCACGATCTGAATAGCCCAATTCGGCTGCGTCTGATCCATTTCATCCGCTACCTGACTGCGGCGCGAGGGTCCCGTACCCAACGCGAAGGGAAGTGTTTACAACGACCGAGGTGCCTCTACATCACACGGGAAGGAAGGGCCCCAACTCACATTTAGGGGTTAGCTATGGAGATGCATTTTTAAAGTCAATGTAACAGTTTGGTTCAAATGACCTAGGGTGCTACTAAGTCTTTACGGCTATTTTTTTTATTTTTTTTATTTAAAAGAGGTAGGGCATAGCGAATCTTCGCTCGAATTGAGCCGCCCGTCCGGGGAAGGACCTCCACCCTATAGAATACCGCAGTCAAATGACCTCTGGATCGTGTTTCTGCCGGTGAGTAGGGTTTCCGGAGCTCGTGGGGGGTTAGGGTTGGGCCGGCATGGCGGTGGCAACTGACAGGTAACTGACCAGTTACTTGCCCGTTGTCACAGCGATTTGGGCTTCTCTTTCGCTTTCCATCAGGTGTAGGGAAGCCATTATGTCGAGCCAATATAAAAAAAAAAAAAAAAAATTTGCATTAGCTCTGCATAGTGGCTTCCTTTTGCCTGATGGAAAGCTAAAAGGAAGCCCAAATCGCTCTGATAACGAGCGGGTAACCTCAGTTTCCAGTCAGTTGCCACAGCCATGCTGGTCCGTGAGATGCTTCTTTACGCCATACTTAGTTCATAGATTATAGAGATGGGTGTAGGTAGTGTAGTGTTAAAAGGTACTTACTTGAAACTGTTATCGCACTGAATGTAATTTGAGCTATCATGCGCCGACGCAGCGCCGGTAACGATACCGGCGCTGCGTCGGCGCATAATAGCTTTGAAATGATATTTAGCACGAGCTCAATATCGAGAATGCTCGTCAGCATTTTTACGCTTGTCGCCAGCTGTTTACAGTGTAGCTAAATAACAGTAATGTAACTCTGAACTAAGTCTTTAAGATATTATTTTTGTATAACTATTTTGTGTCCGAAATTTTTTCAAAGGGGAGGAATGATGTAGCGGCCTACAGTAGCAGTTTTGCAGCGCACGCAGTTTTGTATTGTGCGCTGCTTAACAGGCAGTCGTTCCCCGCCGCGCATTCCGACCACTCGCTACCAACATGTAATTCATTGTATTCTACGGTGCACCAAATATATATAAGTATCTATTGGACTTCAGACATCTATCATTTCACTATACTGCACAGAGGAATCTCCACATCTTCGTACCCCACAGTAGGTACAATAATGCGTATAGAACATCACATCACACTAATCACATTAACATTTAAAAGCGTAAGTTTGTGAATGTGCGACTGGCTCGATGGCTCATTTGGTAGTGACCTCTGCCCTTTGAGCCAACGGTCGTGGGTTCGATTCCCGCACAATACAAACATTTGTGTTCATGAACATGTCTGTTTGTATTGGTCTGGGTGTTTTCTATGTATAATATGTATTTATTTACAAAAATGTATCTAAGTAAATTTATCAGTTGTCTAGTACCCATAGTACAAGCTTCGGCTTAGTTTGGGGCTAGATGGCGCTGTGTGGCCCAGCGTGGCATGTCTTGGAATATTTATTTATGTTCGTTACTTCATTAGCTTGCATTTTTAAACTTCTGTTAAGTATTTGTGAAATAAGAAAATTTTTGCTTACGCACGTTGGGGTCCCCGTAGCCCAGGGGTCCCCGTAGCCTGGGGGCCCCGTATAATTGGCAGAGATACCTACTGCGGTAGCTACGCCTCTGGTTTATACCCTAACACTAGAATCTTAGTCGAATCTTACCACTCCCACGGATGATACAGCGCGTTGATTTATACTCGTATTCTTGATAATGTCATGATAAGTAAGTAATGTTTCTATTGATCTATGTACTTAGTTTATCAGTTGTCTAGTACCCATAGTACAAGCTACGGCTTAGTTTGAGACTAAGTAGATGGCGATGTGTGACTTGGTGTGTTATTTCTTTGGCTGTTTATTTTTATTTTCCGTCAGCGCACAGATAAACTTCAAAATCCTATTATTTTTTGCATGTCGATAATCATAAGGTATATTATTTGTTTTCCTCATAGGTATACCTGGGCGATTCTCACGAAGTGAGCGTTTCTGGCTCATTGATCTGGCGCGATTTTTTTTAAAGATATTTGTAGGTTTTAAGTACTACTTTATACTAAACTAGCTTTTGCCCGCGACTTCGTCCGCGTGTTTAAATTTATACATACAAAAGTTTTTTCCCGCTAACTCCCGTTCCCGTGGGAATTTCTCAAAATACAGCCATAACTAAACTTTATATTTACTAAGGTACCTGCATGCCAAATTTCAAGCGTCTAACTTAAGCGGTTTAGATTTTTCATACAAAAGGATTTTCCGGCTAATTCCCGTTCCCGTGGGAATTTCGGGAATTCCTTTCTTAGTGCACCCCTACGGTACCTAAGCTACGTCCCTTCCAAATTTCAAGTGCCTACGTTTAGCCGTTTGGGCTGTGCGTTGATATGTCAGTCAGTCAGTTTCTCCTTTTATATATATAGATATGGATTAATTAGAAGCCGAACGATGTAAAAGGCGTCATTATCAGGCCCTGCGATCGCCAACCCGCCTGCCCAGCGTGCGATTATGGGTATATCCTCCAGATGTTTGCCTTAAGTGGCGAACAACTGGAGAGGCATATGTCCAGCAGTGGACTGTGATAGGCTGATGATGATGATGAATTCGCCAGGAAAATACAGGTGAATTAGTGACAGAATTATGAGATTTTTTCAATCAATGGCAAATATATTTTGTTACGTGCACTCTAGGAATATGTTAACATTACCCTTATGTAAAGAAATCAAAGCACTATATTTTTTGTACAGTACACAAAACACAACTCCATGTACATCAGGTGGTAATCAGTACATAAAATTTAGGAGCGATGCCTTACAAAAGCCAGGTTACGTTATGTTTATGCTTATAAATTTCTTCTCGAGCGACGTAGACACGTGTGCTTCTCTTGCTGGCTTTCCGGGGACTGAGTTTAAAGAGATGTTGCAGTCCACATTGACGTCACAATAAACTCACACTAACACGAACTGTGATCTACCGCGCCAGATCAATTAGTGCTGTTCCGTTGGACAAATTTGAAATTACCGTATCTTTTTTCTTGAATGTTGTAATCACTTAAACTGTTTATTCTATTAATGTTCAATAATGCAAGTATCGAATGAAATATTAATAAACATCGATATCGGTGTTTGTCTATTTAAAATATTTTTTTAAAGTTAAAAAATTTGCGTTTGGACGGTACCCTTGTCTAAAACTGCTATTGGCCGGTTAAAGTGTAGCACATCTGAAGATACCACGTCAAAATCAGATCATGAAGAAACAGAAGACGATGATGTTAATCACTTGACATTAGAGACAGAAGATTACTGAAATATCTTCTTTCATGTCGTCGCTTTTAATCAGGAGGTTACTGTAAATACATACTTAATTACGGAAAATACTAATGAATTTTACCGGGAACACCATACCAGGAATACGGGCCGAGAACTTACAATGTTAGAATCCTTCCACAGAGCCTTGGAGTCCTCTGATCCATTAACTTCAATGCTTGGTTAGTTCACAGGAGATGCGGTTCGTGTGGCTGAATACTGGTCAGAAATTACTTAGATTGCCATCGACACGCTAAGAAGCTTAAGCACTTGTGTAATTTAAATAAAAACTCTCAGACACGGGACAAACACAAATGTACATCACATCAATGTATGTCTCGGGTGGGGATCGAACCCACGACCTGCCCTTTATCAGTCGGGTAAAAGAAAGAAGTCGGAATAGTAGGTTAAAAATACCTAATACTTATTTTGAAGTAACAAAATATATTACCGGTACTATTGCTGAAGTAGTTTGGTGATAACCCTATGTTGTCAATTACCGGTATTTTTTTCAAATGCAGTTTACTACGAGATTCCATGAGATACGCATCTGGTTTCTTTTTGTGCGTGTAGTTTATGTTTTGAGCTATATTCTTAATTAAAAAGAAAATGCGCGAACCTTGTAATTTCGGAGAAAAAAATCAAAGAAAAAAAAACGAAATTATTTGATTTTGTCATGAATACACACTTTGGAAATTCCAAAATAAGTTGAACATGTACAGTTGAAAGTGCTCTTAAGACTTAGAAAAGAAATAAATTTCTAGCACTTTTCATTTCTTTCATAAGAATTTTTTTTCGGTTTGTAGGTATAAAAAAATATCACTTTTCAAAAATTTATTACTCGGCAACTAAATGAAATTGAAACACGGGAGTTCTACTCTTACATTCGATAGGCTTAATTCATTCGAAATATTAAAAAAAAAGCGGATGTCCGATTTTATGGTCTCAGGAAACACCGTGCGCGCCAGTAAACTGAAAAATCGGGTGTTCAACAATTTTTTAAAAAAAAAGTTTACATATTACATAAGTATTATATATTGACCATGGTAGATACCAATTTTATCTACCCACTTCAAGTGAACAAATTTAAGAAATCGTTTAAAAACATGTGTTCTTAGGCTGTGGACACGTTTCTTTTGTCGTTTCGGAGAATCGCCCACCTACCTAGCTAGATAAATAGGTACTTAATTTGTGCATTATGCATAAGCTCGTGTACACAAGTCTTGTTTGTTTGTTCTTCCCGTGTTAATGTAATGCAGCAATGATATTTATTACTGATTCCGTAATTAATATTCCTTCGCATATATAATACTAGCTGTGCTCGCGACTCCGTCCGCGTGGAATAGTTATTTTCCCCCCGTTTTTTTACATTTTCCATTATTTCTTCGCTCCTAATAGTTGCAGCGTAATGTTATATAGCCTAAAGCCTTCCTCGATAAATGCTCTATTCAACACAAAAAGAATTTTTCAATTCGGACCAGTACTTCCTGAGATTAGCGCGTTCAAACAAACAAACAAACAAACAAACAAACAAACTCTTCAGCTTTATAATATTAGTTAAGATTGAGTATGGAGACTTCAACGCGAACACATCTTTAAGTAATTCTGACATTTAAGTAAGTTTACTAACGTCCATTTTGGTTCAGAGTTAGGGTATGTACTTACTTACTTAACGAATCTTCGCTCGAATTGAGCCGCTCGTCCGGGGAACAACCTCCACCCTATTGAATACCGCAGTCAAATGACCTCCGGGTCGTGTTTCTGCCGGTGAGTAGGGTTTCCGGAGCTCGTGGGGGGTTAGGGTTGAGCCGGCATGGCGGTGGCAACTGACCAGTTACTTGCCCGTTGTCACAGCGACTTGGGATTCTCTATCGCCCATAGCCATTATGTCGAGCTACAAAAAAAGAAGAGTTTTAAAGACCGCTGCTTCCGAGAGAGTGGTCGAAGGTTCGATTCCCGCACAGTACAAACATTTGTGTGCATGAACATGTCTGATTGTATTGGTCTGGGTGATTGTTAAGTAATAGGTATGTATGTATTTAGCAAAATGCAGTATTTAAGTCACTTTATCATTTGTCTAGTACCTACACAAGTTCTGGAGTAGTATGGGACTGGATGGCGCTGTGTGGCCCTACGTAATTAATAATAACCCAAGACACGCCACGCTGGGCCACACAGCGCCACCTAGCCCCAAACTAAGCCGAAGCTTGTACTATGGGTACTAGACAACTGATAAACTTACTTAGATTCTTTTTTTTTGTAAATGAATACATATTATACATAGAAAACACCCAGACCAATACAAACAGACATGTTCATGAACACAAATGTTTGTACTGTGCGGGAATCGAACCCACGACCCTTGGCTCAGAGGGCAGAGGTCACTACCAAATGAGCCACCGAGCCTGTCAAATTGTACCCAAGACTTGTAAATGTTGGGTTATTGGTAGTGTGTTTTGAAAAACATTAGGGGAATAGTCTTAGTAGTGGTCAGGGAAAAAATTTAAACCGCAAACCCTCTAAACACTGGCTAATTGCTCTTGACGTGTTAATAAAGATTTTCGAAGTCTACAATCTAACATATAATAAAAACAAAATAAAATAACGGAGTTTTTGAGACGAAATAAATCTCATACAATATACTCGTAATATCAAACTAACACACATCATCATCATCCTAGCCTTTTTCCCGATTGTCTCAGGGTCGGCTTCCCAAACTGAGAGATTTGGCGAGGGCTAAGCTTTTACACAGAGCGACTGCCATCAGACCTCCGCAACACTTAGGGTAAGCTATACCCATTCCCAGTTTAGGCGTCAGAGGCATCAAACTAACACACATGTTACTTAAATTTATTTAAGCATACCTAAGTACATTATAAGTATTCATGATTCCGTATAGGTATATATCGCCGATTTCCACGCGGACTGAAACTAGCAAATAACAAATAAGTGGCTTTTCTCTTTCACAAATCTTTGCAAAACTCAATCTGTAACCAAATGATTACCGTAAAATCAGCGTAAAACCTCAGCATCAATGCATCAAACGTACAATAATCGCGGGAGCACAAGGTCCATTCATCTCGAGTCTCCGTCCTCTAATAAATTGTTCATGTGACCAATAAATTGGACACGCATTCAGTTGCCCATGTTCATGTACCAGCGCCGCGACGCGCCCACCGTGCGTTATTCAAAACTACGCAAACAAAAAAATAGCTAAGTAAGTAAATAATCTCAGTTATCTCTTCTGAACTGAACCGCTCGGTGTCAGTATTCAGTGTAAAAACCCGCGTTTCGTTCCACAGACGCGTCTTAGCCAATGACTCGACGACATTTTGTCCTGGATCCTGCCAAATGCACTGAACTGTTTCTTACAAGTGTCTAAAGATGTGCTAAGTGCTGTACAGTGGTTAATATCTCCCAAAAAAAGTGTGCGCAATAACTGTGTTCATTTGGGCATTTAGCCCAAGTGGTACTTAATCGTTTTTGTGAGTGTTTCTATTACATTTCTGCCCTAAATTGATTCCTGACGTTAAACAGTTCTTCGGCAGGACGTAGTGATGAACCAAAGCGCTAAATAGGAACTGACTACGACTTAGAAGACGAGAGTGAAGGCAACAGCATCTTCAAGGGCCAGAGATCAAACTCGCGGAGAAAAACTTGAAAAGTGAAAAGAATTCCGACATATTTCCATCTTAGATACAAGGCCTTTAAAGTTTTCCAGTGGCAACTTACAGTAAAGATTGCGGAAGGATCCAAAGGAGGATCTAGAGTCGAAGAAACGCCGTGATTGAGTCAGCGTTGCTTGCGACAGAGTGAAAAGCAACTGTCTGACATCACCAGAAATACTGCAACTGGATTTCAGGAGACGAATACCGACTTTTTTTGATTGAGTGTGCTCCTTGAAAAGCAGAAGTATAAAACCTTGGCACCTATCAAGCCTTGGCAATAAGTGCCAGTGAAAACATGGACAATATAGGATTTGTGGTGGATGAGAACCTCTTGGTGGTGGGGGATGCCACGGCGGGCCACGACGCCCGATGCGTCAGGGCCCCGGAGGGCACACGGTGCTCCGACGGGTGCATGGCGGGGACCATAGTGCCAGTCTACGGACTGTAAGTACCTAATTTAGCTTAACACCACGTAGTTTCTTGTTAACGTGTAAAAAAACAAGTTACAGATATCATCAGGGTCGTTCATATATCAAATAGATAGATATTCTTTTAACGGATCGTCTTGAAAGTTTCTGAAACTGTTATATGAATAGACACATTAGTCTTAATCATCACATATCCGCATCATCGCCATCAGCCTATCGCAGTCCATAGCTGGACATACTTAGGCCTCTCCAGTTTTTTCCCACTTTGGACAAACACCTGGAGAATTTACTCACAATCTGGCTGGGCAGACGGGTTGACGATTGCATAGCGTAGCTTCTTGGACCGGTAAAGCTGCTACCCATCATCGGCCTGAGGTTCCTAGCTTCGCCTTCTATCGTGATAGTTATACCGCCACCAGTCGGTTGCCAACGCCTCGTTTGTTATTCAGCAGGATGCACCACGGGCAGGTAAGGGTAGGGAAGCCATTATGTCGAGCTACTATAAAAAAAACCTTGCGGATATAGGCATTGTGAATAACCTCGCCGATGAGAAGATGCGGCTCAACAAACTTAACTTTGTTGCGGAATACCTAGACAGAATCTAGATACCTAATTTCCTTGTTTACCTAGACACCGTCAATACACAATGTTGTATTTAAAACGGCAATGGCTATGTTCTTGATTCAACAACGCTAGACGTAAGAACACATTTCATATGTTATCACAATCTTACGCCTCCTGCGTGCAAAAGTGCACATAAATAAACACAAAAACAATATTTAATCGCGTACAATGGTAGTACGTCACGCCAAATGGTACAGACGGCCACTCATCAACCTATTGCTTCTGTCAAGGCTCCAATTAATTTTCAACTGAATGTATAACGCATAAAGTCTATTGTTCATCGATATATTTGACAGGTATGAGTTACTGGGTGTTTGCACACGAGTTTCTGACGTCCATAAGAAAGAATATAGGTATAGTTTAATACAAGAACTGGGTTATCACTCAAGTCGCTGAAACGTCTGCCAGGTAACCAGCCTGTCGGTTAAACCGCCCATGCCGGCCCATAAGATGTTTCTTCACGCTCCGTTTAAAGGATACGATTTCAATGGAAGGAGGAAACAATTTTTTTTCTGTCAGTAGAATCTGAGTACTATGTCCTGAAATAATACATGAACCTATTTTATTTATTTATTTGTAGTTAATGACGTAAGTTACAAAGTGTTGAAGGTGCTGGCGGAGTCCAGGGAAGAATGGAAGTTGTTCCACCGACAAGAGCGTAGCTCTTAAATTCTGAATGAATTGTCTATTTTACGATGAACTAGCTGTGCCCGCAACTTCGTCCGCGTGGAATAGGGTTTCATCCCCTATTTTACCCCTGCCTGATGCCTACGTTATAACATCTACCTGCATGCCAAATTTGTTTGTGGTTTGGGCTGTGCGTTCATAGATTATTATGTCAGTCAGGTACCTTTGAGTTAAGTAGGTACCTAATTGTATTTAATTTACTTAGATTACGTAGTGAGAACGAGAAATGTTTGATGCGTATTCCCTATTGAGATGAAATAATAGTCAGGTATATAGGTATCATAACCTATACCTATGATGGCTGAGTGCATGTAGTTTGTAGCCACCATGCGTGACAATCAAACAAATTCGATTTGTTACACTGATTGTGGAAACTGCATAAAATCAGATCGAATTAGATCCAATTGGTTAACAAAGCCGTTCTACTGGACATTTAACCCATTCTTGGTTGCTGTACCCATTTGGGAACACTTAGTTATTGATGGTAGAAAAAAACAGTATTGACACCAGGGGAAATATAATTGCGTTTTTGAGTAGTTAAGACTACAGCGATTTAATATGCTATAAATAAATTTTAGAAAACATTCGTAATTTTGTGATAATTACTTGTTGAATTTCCTTATCAAGATTGGCATGGAGGTATGTTTAGTTTTTTAAATATTATAATATGTACATAAATGTAAACACCATATTTGCTTCTAATTATACGAAATTTAGTAAATAATTATTGATTTGTACTATATTGCAGTAACGTAAGATGAGAATATAAGTTTCAGCGACATTCGAAATATCGCTGTGCCAATTCGGGTACAGTGGCCACAAGTGGAATAATTTTATCTATATTTTTTCAGAGTTTTAGAGAGTCGTAGGCTTAGATATAGTACAAGTAACAGCTTTGAAGGTTAGGAAGAGGCTATTATATTCCATCCTTGAAGATAGTGACGATTTAGAGTATGATTTAGGTCAACCACCACTGGAACCCAGTGTCGTTACTGATGAAAAAGAGGGTTTCGATTTCGATTCTCCACCTAATTTTCAGATTGAAGTTACTGAAAATGTTGAGTATTAGTTCTCAATTTCTTCTTTCTTCTCAGTTTTCTTTCGGATTCACTTCCTTAGGGAAGAAAGAGTCAAGTGGAGAATTTGATAACAGTTTCGATAAAAATACTAAGTTTACTGGTTCACTGGACAGACAACAGCATTTGCCCAATGGCATCGAATTACGATTTTCAGACTCCGACAGGGACTGAAAAGATGGTCTGCAGAAAAGAACCATAAGGTTGACATGAAGATATTCCAAAGAATATAATATGACTGGAGTTGATGAAATAAATCAATCCATTTCACTATACAGAATCGGCATTCATGGTAAAATGGTGGTGGGTTTTACTTACCTCCATGATTGATATGGTCTTATCAAATGCTTTTTGGTTGCACATACAATCCTGAGAGGAAGCTATGGACCAACTACTATTTCAATGAAACATGATCAGAATAATTATATCAAAAACAATCGCCTCAACGACACTCTGCTTGAACTTCGATATCTAAAGTAGATGGTTTGAAACTGAACGGTACTGACCACGTTCCTGAAAAGCTACCAAAACAAGTATGCTGTGTATTTAGCACAGTCAAAGCCATAGTGGCTACAAAAAACGCAAGTGACATTGCGCATTTAAAAAAAACTTCTTACAAAAATTAACACCCTAAAGTGGCCACTGTGCCAATTTGGGCACACCCATATAAAAATCTAAATAAATAAATTTTCGATTTTTTTTCATGTTCTAATAACTTTTTGTAACCCTTATTATAATTAAATAAAAAAAAATCTAAATAAATCCTTGTACTTTTCCTTTGGCCATTAATGGGTTAAAAAAGGAGGAGATTCTTAATTCGACAGATTTTTTGTTGTAGATTTTTTTTTTGCATACTTATGGACTCTATCACGCGTACATGTTGACGCGGATAATTCGCCAATGTCAAGTGTTTAGACAGACCATGGAAGTATTACTACTATATACTAATATTACTTGTAGTAAGTAGTAAGTATATTATGTACTTCCATGAGAGAGACACGTCAAAACTCAGTTGGCCGGTAAACTGGGGCTTGTTGTAGATTACCTACTAGGTATGTATGTTTGTTAATTAAAGAAAATTTCTTTTTGTGCTTCCTAGTTGTCATTGTCGTTAATCATTGACACCATATTGAAGTTTTTTTTTTTTGCTGAAAAATGCTGTTCAATAATTATAGAGCGTTCAGGATGACCTCATTTGGGTTTGGGTTCTATTAAGTTTTCATTTCTTTTACGTTTTCATGTTTTATTTCAATATTTTTTAGCTTATAATGTTACCTACTACCTACAAAGCTTTAAAACTCAGGCCATACTAACAAAGGACATGCCAAAGGATCTTTTTCGTAGGAATTGGATGTACCTCTATGACTGACATACCTATATTGTGCTAATTTGTAGCTAAGTAAGTATCTACTAAGTTCATCTGCGCCGGATGAGGCAGGACCAACGGCACAGTTGCACATAAGTAATGCTGGCTGCGTCATTGTGCTTGTGCGCACAAGCCGTGCTGTGCCCAACCCACAAACGTCAGCTGCTCTGCGTCCGCGCAGCAAATCGATCTAAATACAATCTAAATCTTCGCTCGAATTGAGCCGCCCGTCCGGGGAAGGACCTCCACCCTACAGAATACCGCAGCCAAATGACCTCTGAGTCGTGTTTCTGCCGGTGAGTAGGGTTTCCGGAGCTCGTGGGGGGTTGGGGTTAGGCCAGCATGGCGGTGGCAACTGATAGGTAACTGACCTGTTACTTGCCCGTTGTCACAGCGACTTGGGCTTCTCTTTCGCTTTCCATCAGGCGTAGGGAAGCCATTATGTCGAGCCACTATAAAAAAAATCAATCTCTTCTCAATCAAAAAGAAAACTACGTAAAACATCTGTCAAGTTTACTTGTCCATTGACGCAGTAACTTGGGGCTTCTTTTTCTTGGGTCTATCATCTTTTCACTCCAAGCCAACCTCAGCTGCCCGAGGTACATCCTGCCTAATAACAAACAAGGTGCTGGCAACCGACTGGTGGCGGTGTAACCATCACAATTGAAGGCGTAGCTAAATACCACAGACCGATGACGGGCAGCAGCGTCACCGGAGCGAGAAGCTACGCCCTGCGATTGTCAACCCGCCTACCCAGCTTGGCAATTGTGGTAATATCCTCCAGATGTTTTCCCTAAGTGGCGAACAACTGGAGAGGCCTATGTCCAGCAGTGAACTGCAATAGGCTGATGATGATGATGATCAGCCGACGGGAGGCCACCATGCTACATAAGTATTATATCAGCATCACGTTGGTAGATCTATTCGGACTGGACGCGACGTCTGACGCTGCTCAGGCACTCCCACTGCGCTCCAGGGTTTATTCGCTAAATTGATGCTTTATTAACGTCTTCCTTGCGTCGCGACCTCGGAGCAAGGATAGCCAAATGAAACCGCGTACCTACGATTAGTTACTTCCTTCATACTCCAAATATTACCTAAAAGTAAGAGAGGTAGGGCATAGCGAATCTTCGCTCGAATTGAGCCGCCCGTCCGGGGAAGGACCTCCACCCTATATAATACCGCAGTCAAATTACCTCTGGGTCGTGTTTCTGCCGGTGAGTAGGGTTTCTGGAGCTCGTGGGGGGTTAGGGTTGGGCCGGCATGGTGGTGGCAACTGACAAGTAACTGACCCTGAGCCCTGGCCCAGAGGTTACTAGAGGACCCCATAGCCCCCTGAAGCCTTTTCTATAACTAAAACAGTCTGTACTTAACAGTTTTTTGGACATGGATATTAGTAGGGTACCTAAGTAGGCCCCTAAGTAGTTTCAGCCCAGGGCCCCACAAATTTACGATCCGTTCCTGATTATTTCAAGACTCGTAAAACTCATTTCACCATGCTCCGTGCATTTTAATTTTACCAATAGAGGCGCAATCTACCGAAACTTTAAAACATCTCACGTATCGAGATAATAGTGGGTAGCGACACCTAGACTTTATTCATAGAACTATGTCAGTAAACAAATGCTTGGTCATGCTTATTTTTAAGAATGCCATAGTGTGTAACCTGTAACCGTTGTTGAAGCTATTCACAGATGGCACTACTAGTACTAAAACACCAGTTGGAAGACCATTCAGGTCATCAGGTGCAAAAGCAAAGTGGGTTTTAGATAAAACTAAATACCTAAATAAGTGACAGATGTGATTGCGGGCTCGGTGTTACATTCTACATCGTTCTAAAAATCTAAGGTTTACAAAAATATTTAATTTATGAAGTTAGCTTACATAGATACTTAACTACATTAGGTGTAAAAAAAAATTTAGTATTTATTACCCCCATGGAAGTATTATGGACTACGTAAAACTTATGTAGGTACGTATTACTTCCATGATTACCCCATAATAGGCAATGTTTGTCTATCAAGTACGGGACGGGAGTGTTACTTTTTATTTAAACTACGAGTAGGTATTACATGCACACATGTATGTTAACTAGTAGTTGATACAGCTAACAAGATGTTATTCTATGTGTTTCATTGATCAACATAAATTTAAAATAGGTATTACAAAATGTTAAGGAATGTTATGCCGATAATAAAATGACGGAATCATCGGAATGCGTTACAAATGTTCCGCATTTACAAAGATTAATATTATTTTTCATTTGTCCGAAATGAAATTTAAAGTAAGATTTCTTTACATCCTTTGTAGGTTTATGAGTACATAGTACCAGACTTTTCTTGTAATAGGCTATTATGGCTAAAAATTGTAATTATATAGTCCGTCTTTTATCTTATTCAAAAATAAAAGACACGTATTACCTATAGGGCAAATTTCAAAATTCCACTGCCATGAAGAAACGTAAACTGTCATTATAATTGACATTGACACTGACAACTAACTACAGTCGGAAAGTGAAGTCCAATCTTGTTGAACAAAAGTTTGATTTGTTGTTGTTGAGTGGTTGAGTCTCAGTTCAGTGTTGTTCTGTTATTGTTTATTAATAATTTCCGTTTATTGCTCTACGTTAGATCATTTGTTATCTCAACTGCTTGAAGAGAGCGGTAAAGTTTAAAAAGTGCGTTTCATTTAAGTGCAGTGTCAAATCAAGCATAGAATATATTCCAAATCATCAAATCATGTAAGTAATTTAATTTTTTTAGAGTAGAAGACTCCTTTTCTGCACGTATTAGATGCTTTGTTTTTATGGTTGATTCTGGGCTCGCACCTACCCTTTAAGATTTCGTAACTTCCCGGGAATTAAATTGGATAATTGACGCGTTGGTGCGCGCATGCGCGCGAATAAGGCGCGAAGTGAGGCACGTCACGGCGGAGGCGACGGCGAGCGCCGGCCCGGCACTCAGTCCTCGGCTCCGACGCACCGCGCCCGAGCCCGCGCGCGCCTCCGACCTCCGCCGGTCCTACCGCACTTCGCACCCGAACCAAGGTAACTGTCGGCAACATTCGAAATTCGAATTCGAAACTACGACCGCTGACCGCAAATCTCTCACGTAAATAGTTCCGTCAAAGTTAACACTCTACCTTTTTTTTTAAACTGCAAACTAGCGAAAACTTTCCTGAACTCCCGTACACAACTGTTTCTTATTATTTCTGTGTCTCGCATGTGTTATCGCAGTTAACTTTTAATTTGCTTTTTATTTGAAGCTTTGTTTTCTTTTGGTATTAAGTTGGCATGCATCGGGGGCTGCTGAACGGTCGTTCGTACACCTGCCTGGATGAGGTGTACCAGAAAACCACGTTGCCAAATAAAAAGCCCCATGTAAAGAAAATGTTGCAGCTGGGAGGGGCTGCACGGAAGAAGTTTGAACCGCTGTTTACGCAGGTGTCGGACATGACTGAGGTCCTCACGGAGTGAGTACTCGGCGCATGCTGCTTGCTTTGTCAGCCATACACTAAACCGTCACTTATGTTTCATCATTAACTTTATTAAATACTTCATGTTATGGTGTGATGTGTCTTTTATTTGTGTGGTGGTAGCATAATTGTGTGAGCAGTTGAGTTAAGTAACTTAAGTTGAAGAGAAAAGACTTACATAACACATCGAGTTGGTGTTTTGTCTGCTCACAGGACAACTGAGTTATCTGTTGCTCTGTCTTATTACAACATAATGTTTGCCAAGTACATACTTTTCTTATTTAAAAAGTAATTTTTTTAGAAACTTTGCAAATTTTTTAATAATTTTCAAGTGACAAAGTTAGGTGCCTAGTATATAATCAAGATAATACCTATTTAAAAATGGTATTACAAGAAGAGTTTTACAAATAGAATTTATTGTGGCTAATAAACTATGGAATTTAACTGTAAAATCAATACAGATTTAAATTATTCAGAACAAAAAGAAAGCTAAACTTTGTTATGGGCTAATTTGGCAAGATTTTCTTTACAATTTTTAATATTATAAATAACTCAGATTTGTTTATTGATATATAAATAGGTACTGTGTATATTTGTACAGTTATAGAATATCAGTTTTATATATATAAATTTTCTTTTCTAACTAAATATTTTTCTCATATTTATGGTTATGGAAAATTCAACAAAATCACTGTCTTGCAAATACCATTGACTAAATACATTTGATTTGATGATAATACATGACAAAGGCTAATTCTGAGAATCTTTCCGCCCCATTTTGATGGAACATAGTCTTATCTGCATTGTAAACAGTCATCATATTACAGTTGCATATAACATATCAGTATCATTAGAGTCACTAGTGATCATAATACGGGATGGACCTCCCCGAGCCCACAGTAGAGCGCCCTCCAGCCACAGTGGCCCACTTTGAGTAAGCTATGAACACTGCACTATTTCAGGGACAGACACTTTGACGAGGAGGAAAAGAAGGATTCTGAGAAAATGCCCTCCATCAATGCTGAAGAAACTGCTCTCCTGGGGTAAGTGCCACTCGTGCGGGCAGGCTGGGGACTCGATATTGAAATTTGATTATAGGTAACTTATGAGGTTGGATGTGCAGTTTAGATAGATAGATACTCTTTATTGCATGAAAATAAAACATGTACAGGAAAAAGATGTTATACAGATATAGTAGTTTAGTTTCTTTTACAAAAATAACCAAATATATTGGTTTGAATAAACCTGTGTAATGAATGCCATAAATAATTTAATTTTGATAAAAATTAATATTAATATTGATGTTGATTGGTATGGAACAAATTAGGTACGATGACATTTTACACACATATTAATGCCCCTTCTTCAATTGAAATAGATCTAAAACCATTAAAATTTCGTCACAACTCTATTAATATTAAAAAATAACTGTAGAGCTTAATGTTTTTAAGCGAAATTAGAATCGGTATGTTTTTCTATAGTTAATTAACTAATGTGATGTATTTAATAAACGAATCAATTTAATTGTCACCTTCCGGCGGAAAAGGAAGTCTCGTTACTGTTTCATTTATCAGCTTATAATAGGAATACTCCCTGAATTTTTAATTTAAAACAGTTTATTAAATATTTAAACCTAATTTCATGCTGATGCCACATCCAACCAATTGCTATGCATGAATATTTACAAAATATAATAATATCGACAGTCCCCGGCCTTCCGTGTATTATGTAAGCATTTATCAGAATACATTGTGTATTTATACCATTATTATTGTATATAGTAGAAGCCGGAATCGGCCTTCAAATATGGCGGTAGAAACACATTTCATTTGCGCTGAACGATAATTTGTAGGAGCTTTTTGAAGCCCGCGAAATAAACTCACGATTTTTTCTCTCGTAAAAGTATTTTGGTCCAGTAGATTCAATTTTGTTTTGCATTTTTCTCCGTTTATGTATATTTTACTCGTAGATATTTTGTTGTTATATTCGTAGCATTTATTGTTGCGGATAATGGAAGAGATTACTAGAGAGAAGAGAGGCGAAGCTGAGCTGGTAAGCTTGCGCTGAAAATATGAATTGATTATTATATATATTTTAACTTCAACTATTGTTTTAAACTTAAGACCACAGTTATAATTCTCAGTTAAAATCGTATTGAAAAGTGTTATCTTACTAATACTAATAAATGCGAAAGTGGGGATTGTTAGATTTTGTTACTCCTTCACGAAAAAACTACTGGAACTGGTTTGAATAAAACTTCACAGTGATTATAGGTCATTCATCAGATTATCACGCTGGATATAGTTAGAAAAATATGTTTCAGAGTTAATTTTCCAATTAATTTCACAATGGAATTTTAAAAACTTTAATTAGGCAATTGATGTCTTCACAGCAAATAAAGATATCTACGAGTACGTAACTCTATCTCTATTATCTCTATTATTGCATTTTCGAAAAAGAAAAGAAAGCGCCTTTAAATATCTATCGAACGCTATCCCTTTTTACTACCCGTAGATCAGAAATCTGATCTGGCCGAAATCTTTTGGCTTGTATACTGAGAATTAAAAAATCACAGTCTAGTCGACAGATAAACTCCCAGTTAAAATACTATTCTATCCGAAAGTGCTTAATCACCGGCTTGTCACCGATGGCATCTTATTAATTTACTTTGAAGCGGGCCGTCAATTCATTGGATGCGTTTATCAAAAGTGATGGATTGCCGCGCGGGGATTAATATAAGTCGGGTCGTCTTCACCTTGTGATTAGCTTATTGGAGCGGGTTCATTCCTGTTGATATCGTTCACATACTTGTCGGGACTTAAGGCCGGATTTTGGAGTTTAATAGTGTGATTGGTTAACCTTTTTTTATAAGAGGGAAAGTCATAAGGCACCTCCGTGCCGTATACGGAGTGAGACCGTGGTGTGTGAATCTCTGGGGTAGAGCTACGTTAGCGGTGGACAGCAATGAGTAGAATGATTGGTTGAAAAGCTGCTGCCCGTTTCCTGATATTCTTGATATCCTTTAGTCATCTTCCACGATCTGGGCCTGTTCTAAATCCGAACACCACACGCATAGAAGACATCTCTTAAGGACCAATAGGATCAAACATTATAGACACACTTTACACGGAAAAACGGCCTACGCATCGCGTCTCCTCAAAGCTTAAGAGAGGTGCATAGCGAATCTTCGCTCGAATTGAGCCGCCCCGTCCGGGGAAGGGCTTCGAATCCTATACAATACCGCAGCCAAATGACCTCCGGGTCGTGTTTCTGCCGGTGAGTAGGGTTTCCGGAGGTCGTGAGGGGTTAGGGTTGGGTCGGCATGGCGGTGGCAACTGACAGGTAACCGACCAGTTACTTGCCCGTTTGTCATTGTGACTTGGGCTTCTCTTTCGCTTTCCATCAGGCGTAGGGAAGCCATTATGTCGAGCTACTACAAAAAATAAGGTCGCCTTACTAACATTTACATTGAACTATCAGCAGGATTGACCGACTCAACTCACCAAGTAACTCCGAGTTATATTTAGTTCCACCGTTTGAGTTAAATAACTTTGTTGCGGGCCCTGAACAAATGGATGACCCGTTTTTGATATGTAAACAAGTTCAGGATGTACTTTCTACTAAATAGAAAGACTGTGTTGTTGGTTAAAACATGCATAGCTGTATGCAGGTATAGCTAGTACGATATAGATAGATGGAATACTAAAAGTTTTGTATACTATCTATCTATATCGTACTAGCTGACCCGGCTTACTTAGAATAAATGTTTTTTTTTTATATTCCACAAACTTTGTCTAACAATAACCAATACTTAAAGAAAGACTCATTCAATTTGATGCAGTCGTTCGAAAGTCATGGGTACATACATTTCGTAGATCCGTTTTTATTTTTATACAGATCTGCCTACTTGACTGTTTTTTGGTAGATATAGACACGATTTTTCCACCTATGTCTCTATAATGAGGTGATAATTATAGAAACAGAAAAAATCATCCCGTGATCGCCAATTAGTCCTTGAAATATGACGACATAAAAGGCACGTACGGTATCAACTAAAACTTTACTGAAATGAAACGCAAACAGTGACGTCACGAGCGGCATTTATCGAAGTATTAAGTACTATACTTCCATGTGTGCACCTCGTTTGAGACCTTTGTTAGACAGCTAGAAATATTGAATATAGCTTTTATGATATTGGTTTCTAAATGAATGCTATACATCGCAAAGCTTAAAATACCATTTGATTCAATTTCGCACTTTTGAAATCGACTTTCCATGTTCATATTTTTTCCCGAACATCGTTGGTACTTGGGAATAATAGCTCTTTGCAATCGCAACGTATTTTAGTTATGATTCCTCAAATGAATTTAGGGATTTCTATAACTTTTCCTGGTAAAATAACATGAAAAATCAAACTATCATATTCAAGCAGTATTACTTGATAAAAGACTTCCATTTGCTTTATGAACTCAACCCTGCCAAGCGCTGCCTCGACTAGCCTTTTTTACATTCCGCCAAAGTAATTTATGCATAGCACGACCCTTTATTAAACCGGTGAAGGTGTATATCATTAGACATAAGTCTTTGTGGCGTGTTCATCGGGTGGAGTGAAAGTAGTTTGATCGATATGTAACTGAAGGTTGAGTAGCCGAATATTCCGTTGTCAACCCGATGTAACATTTTCGATTGAGATTCAGCTTAATGCCTTGCCCTCGTCTTCGTTCTTCCTTCACAAAATCGTGTCTCCTTCGTTACAAAACCACATGAACTGGCATGTATTGTCGCAGTTTGAATGCCCCATCCCGTATCCATTCGCTGGTGTCTAGCACTCTCTAACGGCACACATTTTGTGCGACAGAATCCGTCTGAGACATTTAAAAAGAGCGTCTAGGTCTGCCGACAGAATATTCGAAGATGTGCGTCGTGTGCGTTACTGTGCGTTACGGATAGTCTGTCGTCTGCGCTCGCAAAAAACACAAATCGTCGAAGCTACCACAGCCATAGAAAACCTGTACAGATTATAACAAAACCTTTAAACAACTCTTAAAAAAGCCTAAAGCGAGTTCTCTTTAGCTGGGGTTTCTCGGTTATCATCAGGCAAGAGGAAGCCGCTATACTGTTCTACTGTAAAAGTTAAGAACCGATACCTAGATTGTCGAGTCCGGAAGAGCGGTGAAAGGAACATCTCATTTACTTTAATAACACGGAGTGTGCTTAAAACAAAGAGTGAAAGAGATCGAAATTTTCCGCCAATACAACTCCGGTTAAGCGGATTGTCAGGAAATAGAATCGTGTTCGCAATTTCATTCGAATTGAAACTCTATTCTGGTGCGTTACGGCATTCATTAGCGTAAGTTTGCGATGTGCAACCCGGACAAATGGAGAGGTGTGCTCGTCGTGCGGTGAGACGTGCAGGAGGAGGTGTATCTGTTTCGGAGGGCTTGCGAGGATTGAGGGACTAATCGCATTAACAGGTTGTGGAGTCTTGACGTTGTTGGACAAACACGACTAGCGATGTGTTAATAGAACACGTTTCGCATGAGATTCTCATTGAATGCTTGCGTTGTGTCGTGTTGAACGTTGTAAAAGATACTTACATTGTAAACTGTCTTGACAACTATATGTTTTTCTGTAATGAATGACACAGCATAGTGGGTCAAGCTGGTCTTTCGGGGCGCCTGCGCAGAGGTGAGAGCAGTACTCCACATGAGTTCGTACTTGGGTCTTGTATAGCACAAGCCGATGACTCGGTGTGAAGAACCGCCTCGCCCTGTTAAGGACACCCAATTTCTTGCTAGCTAATTTAGCTTTGTCCTCCAAATGACGCCCAAACTGGGCCTTGCTGGAGATTTCCATGCCCAGGATTCCGATACTCCCAGATATATTGAGAGATTTACCTTGGGACTCTGGCGCCACGTCCAACTCAAAGAGAATCCGGAACTCGCTTAGACTTTTGTACAGTTTGTAATGGTACTTGTTACAGTTACACTAATAAATACGAGTATGCACTAATATCCTTTATAGAAACGTTACGTTACAAATGTTACAACAATCTGCCTTCGGCTTCGTTACTCCATTGAGGCCGGTCTTATGTTTACACGACGAAAATAGAACGATCTATTAATATTTCCAGAACGGCAGCTGAGTAAGATATCGACTCCAAATATAGATCTTATTTATGGGCTAGTATACAGATAAGATTTTGGCCCGGTTGCAATCAGCTGTTAAGTCACTGATAGGCTTATTATTGGATACAAGACGGGATATTGTAAAAATTAAGTGTAACTTCTGAATTTTCTGCTCAAGTTACGGAAATCAAGTTGTACGGACGAAGTTTTGTGTTTGCTCTGTGTTGGGATGTTGATAAGTTAAATAATAAAGTTCATAACGAGCCTGCGAGCGTCCACTGCTGGACATAGGCCTTTTTTTTCTAAAGGGGAATGCATTAGGCACCGTCATGCCACCTCCGGGGGGAGGTGACATGGTGTGTGGGACTCACATCTCCCGAAATGGGAGGGTATGTCCACTAAACCCCCCTGTGTCGCCAGTGGCCAGCAATTTGCTGGGACACGGGTAACGCCGAAGCATACCGCCGCATCCCTGCATGCCGGGGAGGGCAAATACGCCTACCCCCGGCTTCCGGGGAGCAATAAGGTGCCAGGGCGGACCTAGTGAAACGGTGTGGCTGCACCCACCACATCGTTACGCTCTATGAGTGGATCGTGCCCCTGCACTCACCACTCGGGGCACGAAAGAGAGGCTCAGAGGGCATACGATGCGTTGTATGCCCTCCGGCGACACCCGGGCCGGGGGCGGCGTAGAGCGGGCGCGTCTACCGCGGCGTCACGCTCTCTTGGTGACCGCAGCTTTTATATGTACCCAGGTAAACGTTGCTGCCCGTTTCCTGATATTCCCTTAGTCGTCTTTTACGGCACCCACGAGATCAGATGCGGTGGTCCTATTCTAAATCCGGAAACCACACGGTTAGTCTTGGGTTCAATTCAAATTAGTCAAATCACAAATGAGCACTACGGCACAGCATGTCCGGCATATCACGCGTCTCGATGCCCGCTGTCCGGTGCATAAAGGGCTGCGTCCGCGGCGTCCGGTTAGCCGTCTCGCCTCCGTCCGGATATTGCGCGGACGTCCGGAGGCCCGCTTCGCTCGCAGACCGGCACTTGTGTGAGAATTTGATTGAAAGCGCCTGTTGTCTTGGGGTTAGTTATTGCCAACAAATGTTTAACATCCTTTAACAGGGATGTTTTGGGGGGTCAATATAATGACATTTAGTCCGTATTTTAGATCATAAAAATGTATTGGACACGTCTTTTTCCTTTTTTCATTAAATAAATATAAATAAATATCAGAAAACATCACATACATTGCTCTGATCCCAAAGTAAGTAGCTTAAGCACTTGTGTTATGGGTATCAGAACAACGAAGGTACCACAAATACATACTTAAATACAAATATAAACACCCAGACACGGAACAAACACAAATGTTCATCACACGAATGTTTGTCCCGGGTGGGACTCGAACCCACGACCCTTGGTTCAGAAGGCATTCAAATAAAAAACAGCAAAGATACGAAAATTTACGAATCGATTGTGAATAGCTCATCCGATTACTTCTATTCTAACTATAACTGTAGTATTCATATTAAAAATCTTGTTATTCCACTACTGTCCCACATGAGAATGCAGTTGTCCCTATGCTCAATATCATGTGCAGAGGAACCTGAGTGAATATCCAATATTTCCTTGCAAATACCGGAGACAAAGTTGTATGGTAAATTCCCTTGGCGAAACAGCGGACTTCGACTTTGAATATGTTTCCGATCATAGGTTCCGGCTTGCGACGTCGCCGTTTCATCGATGGCGTATCTAAGTTTAGCAACTCATCTTTGTCTTACTGTACCTCTAGTATTGTAGTGAAGTGAACTACTTCACAACTAGCCTGTCGAAGGGTTATCTCCTGTTTTTTTTTATTATGGGCTTCATTTAGCCTGTTAGAAAACTAAAAAGAGAAATGACAAATGACGTCGCTAGAAACCCATGTTTCTAGTCCATACTAAAGACCTAATTTTTCCGTCAGTTGCTGAGGATGAAGATAGACTCTTAAACTTTAAACTCTGAATCTTAAAAACTTTAAATGCCTCGAAACCAGCCACAATAGGAAAACGATTGTTTGACGGTCGGTAACCCCCATCATGGTTGTTGATAGATAAAGCATAAGGCAACTTAAGTCCATCGTGGGTTCAGGACGGACTTGTATGAAGATAATCTGGGAAGATTTAAAGTTATCCGCTGAAATTCATTATTTTACCATGACATACATACTTTAATGTTTAAAGAGTTTATTTTCATAAAGACTTACAAAAGTCACTTACATGAAAATTACATTTGTTATAACAGTTATTTAGATTAGATTAAATTATTTAAATTAAATTAATTTAATTGACACATTAAAATATAAATAAATAAATAATAATAATAACTAAGATTGAATAGATTAAATAGGTACATTTCTTAGATAAAAAGCTCGTAGTTTTCCCTAATGTGCTGAGAGAGCTTGGCCTTAAAGCTGTTATACACCTTTTCATTTTTTATATGTGAAGGAAGACTATTAAAAAGTTGTGCTCCCTCAAAAGTTCTTTACCTTCACATAAGGTCCTTCCGATACAGTTTAGTCTCAGGATAACAGCACACAGACTACTTGCTCCGTGGGCTACATAGTCGTGCTATGATTCATACAAACCAATCGGGTCTCCTGACCTTCCAGCGACATCTGGTGACCTATCGGAAGTCGGGCCAGCATAATCTCCCGGAGCACGCCCCATCAATAACGTTTCTAGCGGATAGAAAAATGTTTATTCGACTGTAACCGAGTTTAATCTAGTGAGGTTATTCGAGATCGATGGTATTTAGATTGTATCCATCTAAATCAGTGCCGGTATGTGCTAGGGCCCGCGTCGTCCTCCATACCGCCCATAGTTTGTCAGTACTTCGCAGATTGATCGATTTGTCAAATTTCGACCTCATTTGTCGACTTCGGTGGATTGCAGACTTGACTTGATATTAATTTCATCATAATAGTAATAGTTTCTGAGCAATAATACTGTGATAACCAATTCCTGTTATGGACAGAAGAATGCTAGTTAAAGAATGCAGGCAGAGAAGCCAATAACAAGTCAGGGATTTGTGCTTTTCCAAAATAGGGTTCTGGAAATGATCCAGAATTTTATACTAGGTTCTGGACAAGAAATGTCTCAGTAGCTGAGGTTCTTACCAGGATGTACTTATACGATGATGCAAACCTGTGCATCAGAAAGCACAGTAATCCGCAATCAGTAAGCCTGATCTCCTTCAGAGTAGAACCTTCGCCCCATATGGAGGTGCAAGAACAGAGTGTGCACTTGGATTTGCGACGTTTATTTTTTCAACTCATTTATTCAAGTCAACAAGGACCAATTACTAATGCACTAATATTTTCTGTTAGTTTGCAAACCACCGTGACCAAAATTATCCACTGATCAGACACGATAGAAATTTAATTGTTATGTATCAAATGTGATACATGGGACAGATAACCTGTTAATATGTATTTTTAATTCAGTAACAATAAAATTACGACTTCATATTAGAAGTATTTATTTACATAGAATTGAGATGCTAAGAGGTAATGATGTTAAGATACCACAACATTGAGTTGGCATTACAAGTTAGAGGATGTAATAGTGACAGTATTAATGAAATATCTCCTTTACAACCTGATCTAAGATTTCGCCGTCCAGCAAAGTTCAATGCTTGCCCTCGCCTCCACTTCGCCACTTGCCTTTAATTGGACCCTCTGTCTCCGCTTTAATTACAAACCCTCACGTGGTTTTGAGCGCCGCCGCCGTTTGATCCCCAATTATACGGAAAAACCCTGAATCACCCCCCAAGGTGGCGTAAGTTGGCGCTAGCAATTAGTGCAAAAGCCTAGGTGACTGGTAGCGATGCGGCCACACGCGCTGGGACGGAATGCGGCAAAAAGTTGCTGTTGTTGGCCGTAAGAATGGTTAAACTATAATGAAAATTGTGTATAGTTACTGGCCGCATACAGCTTTGTTTACTATACCTCGGTCTTGGATTTTTTTATAAAAAGAGCTTTCAGGATGACCTCACTCCCTGATGGTAAGCGGTCGAGAGGTCCAAAAGTTAGGTGGACAGGCATAATACAACAACCCAGCGCCTGTCGCCCTCACCCTGAAGGCCCACTGAGATGCCGATTCACGCCCCGCCTAAAGATTGTATTTTAAGACAGGATTGTAAGGGGAAGGTAACACATGAGCTGGAAGGGCATTCCATTATTGGATTAAGTCTTCTAGCAATAAAATACAGTAAATATCTGTATTGAACATTCCGTCTGTTTTCATCTCGTGGGTGTCGTAAAAGATGATTTAGGGAATATCAGGAAACGGGCAATAGTGTTAACTTGGATACAAATAAAGCCTTCTTCGGTCACCTACCTCATTACCACGCATCAACCTTCCTTTTGACAGATGTTGTTGAGCCTATGACCGCTTCTATGGGAGCATTTTACGTCATCACCATCATCGGCCTGAAAACGTCCACTGCTGGACATAGGCTTCCCCCAAAAAGAATCGTCATTCGGGGTGATAAGCTTTAGTCACAGATCGCAGGGCGTAGCTTCTCGCTCCGGTGACGCGGCACGGGCAGGTGACGGGCAGCACGTCATCGGTCTGTGGTATTTAGCTACGTTTTCAATTGTGATGGTTATACCGCCACCAATCCAGTTGCCAGCGCCTTGTTTGTTGTCC
The DNA here is from genome assembly GCA_031163375.1 of Conogethes punctiferalis. Taxonomy (NCBI): domain Eukaryota; kingdom Metazoa; phylum Arthropoda; class Insecta; order Lepidoptera; family Crambidae; genus Conogethes; species Conogethes punctiferalis. The sequence goes on along the minus strand of JAVAXP010000034.1, from coordinate 68,121 downwards.
GGCAGGATGCACCACGGGCAGGTGAGGTTGGCTTGGAGCGAAACGATAATAGGCCGCTCGCTTACATCCCATCCAGTAATATAGTCCATTATTTATAACCCTTTAAGAAAATTATATTAGAAATTGTTTTGATTTAGTGTTGACCTTTAATGCTTTGTATTCCTGGGCGTCGCAGTAAATAAAATAAGGCGCCTCAATTAGTGAAATTGGAATGTTTCTAAAGAAAACAACAAGACTATACAATCCCAAAATGACGCATCTGTCTAAAAATATACTTTAAATGAAAGTAAAGGCGTAACCCACACCTTGTTTATCGAAGTAACTAATTATTTACTGAAGCTGTTTCTATTTTGGTATCCGATAAAAATAACTCGAGACTTAATGTTAAGTTATTTTTCTAACTTTTTATTGGAAATGAGTTTTCATTTGATTGATGATTTGAGTGATGTTTATCAATAGGTACCTTTTTGGGTAGGGATGTTAGATCGAACGGCTATGGACCTCTTTGCCGGACTCTTTGTACCCGCCCGAGACATCTTCAGGTGTTAAAGGCGTATGTAAATCGGTATTTTCTGGGTGGCGCCATATATTTTTTTTTTCATAACAAAAAATATAAAAAAATCACATGTCATTTACAAACAATTGTAAAGGCTTAACCTATAGAGGAACTATACGATTTTCTTGTCGGTTTCTTCTGCATACAGCACAGGTGGTAGTTTCTACGATTTGTAAGTGTTTTTTTATGAACATGGTTTTAAAAATAACAATGAATATAAATCCTCAAACTCACGTGACTCCCTTAGTGTTGCGGTGTCTATGGGCTAAAGGGTTCACTTACCATCAGTTGACTTTCGGGACCGATTATCCCCTGTCATAAAAAACAAAATGATTATTTAGATTTGATTTAGTATATTAGATAGAAAATAGAATAGAATAGAAAATCGTTTATTTGCCGAAATTTTACATAGATGAAAACTTATAACTAGCGAACTCTGCACTAAGCTTAGCTTGTATCGCAGAGTCCAGTCCCTAGTTGCCAAAAATGTTGGTATATCATAACACAGCTCGAGCGAACAATACTATGTTAACAAACCGGGAAATTAAACTAAGATTAAATTAGATACTAGTATATAAATTGCTGTCTATTACTGATTATGCGGCCCTTATCTTGAGTTAGGTACTAAAATAGGCAGTGTTAGATAGTACCAGTCGTGGCATACCATCCCGAAAGTAGCCGAAACCTCATCGCGTGCTAGCCTGTGCTCCCTCCCTTAGGCCGTGGAGCTTTCGCAGCGAATCGCTCGTGCTGGCTCACTGCCAAGAACCTCGGTCGATGCCGGGTGCCCCCCCACCGCGCCCGGTCGCACATACATCTCGACCTTAGGGCGTATACATACATAGAAAGCTGGTTACCGCCGTCAAACTACCAGCACTTACAGGTTAGATCAGATATTCCCAGTGTCACCATTCTACCATCCATATACCATATTGACTGGCTCGGTGGCTCAATTGGTAGTGACCCCTGCCTTCTGAACCAAGGGTCGTGGGTTCGATTCCCACCCGGGACAAACATTCGTGTGATGAACACTTGTGTTTGTTCCGTGTCTGGGTGTTTATATTTGTATTTAAGTATTTATTTGTGGTACCTTCGTTGTTCTGATACCCATAACACAAGTGCTTAAGCTACTTACTTTGGGATCGGAGCAATGTATGTGATGTTGTCTGATATTTATTTATTTATTTATTTATAGTACAAGCTTCGGCTTAGTTTACAATTATTTGGCGCTGAGTGACCGTGGAGTGTCTTGAGTTCCTTTATATCGTCTTAAAATATACTTTAAATAGAATTAAGACACCCACACCTTGTTTTACGAAGATACTAATTACAGAAGCTGTTTCTATTTTGGTTCAATTTAGAATAGAATAACGTTTATTTGGTACCATTTGATAAAAATAACTTTATCAGTTGTCTGGTACCAATAGTGCAAGCTTCGGCTTAGTTTGAGACTAGATGGCGCTGAGTGGTCCAGCGTGGCATGCCTTGGGTATGTATACTATACATATATGCGGCCTTATTCGTCACTAATGTCATCAAGTAACGCTGGTCCTCGATCGGAACTGCCGAAGTAACGGGACGTAAACGGTTTTGATGTGGGTCAATGTTTCCCACAGATTTGATTTGGGCGGTTACGTAAGGTCTGCAAACGAAATTTTTGTCCAGACGCCCGTTCTGACCCCATTTGTCAAATTTCCAATTTACGACTAAGTGGCCAATTTATGTAGTTATTTTGACATATTTAGAAGACTTCATATGTGTACGTTACTGTTGTGTTAGATGGCGTTTCGTGGCGGTTACCCCAAGGTCCCATGACACCACCAATTAGGCGCTTGACGGAGGGATTTCCTGCCTCATTTCAATCCTGAGGCAGGGTGCCGCCCTTCCTTTCCTAAGGGCGGCGTGAGTCCCACATACCTCGTCGCTCCCCCGGGTGGCGGGGATGCGTCAAGGCATTTTTCCAAAAAAAAAGATGGCGTTTCTTCTTTGTTTTTTGGAACCGACTTTCTGTGACAGTCTTTCCGAACAGCTACGACTTCGTAACCCTCAAGAAACGAGCGTATCCACTCCTATATTAAGTATTTTTTGTATGTAAATGTAAGTACCAAATAAACGTTTTTCTATTCTATTCTATTCTATATAAAAGATCGGTAGCGACCCCAGAACTCGATTAGAGTTGCCATGGGCGGCCAGATGCCAATTCAAGACTTAATAGGTACCTACTGTCTATACAGAGGGTACCCTCGACTCCGATGCGTCTTCATTAATTTAATCGTACAATCCCACCCATTTCACCTTTATAGCTTGACAGATTTTATAGACTTTTGGCTTTTATCTATAGAGATTCGCCTTTAACTTAAAGGTTCTATTTGGTGACCTTTTATTTATTTATCCAGTGGCTCCCTTAATTTAAATGACATATTGTATAATCATCATCAATCATCAACAGCCTATTACAGTCCACTGTTGGACATAGGCCTCTCCAAATGTTCGCCTCTTAGGACAAACGTCTGGAGGATATACCCATAATCGCCACGCTGGGCAGGCGGGTTGGCGATCGCAGGGCATAGCTTCTTGCTCCGGTGACGCTGCTGCCAGTCATCGGTCTACTCTATAGTATTTAGCCATAGCTAAATTGAAGGCATACCTTCAATTGTGATGGTTGTACCGCCACCAGTCTGCCAGCGCCTCGTTTGTTATTCGGCAGGATGCACCACGAGCAGGTGAGGTTGGCTTGGAGCGCAATGATGATAGGCCGCTCCTTTACATCCCCTTGTATTGTATAATGATGCATTATTATTTTATTGTACGGAGTATATGGAACAGGAATCTTGTAGCATATTGGCTGGAATTCTTATGGGCCATCATGCACTTCAGGGATAATTTAATCAATGGAAACGCTTTAAATGCTGAGGAGGCACAAGCAGATGCTATTGTACTCGTATGATAAATATTTTTCCCTTCAAGCTACAAGCCAAAATTTACAACACTCATTTAATCTGTAATTCTTTTTTAACCGACTTCAAAAAAAGGAGGAGGTTCTCAATTTGACTGAATACTTATTTTTTTTTGTATGTTTCCGAGAATTGTGAACCGATTTGAAAACTTTCTTTTTTTGTTCGGAAGGGTGTCCTTCCTACTTGATCCCTTTGTCACCATACTGAAGTCGGTTTTTTTATTATCAGACAACATCACATGCATTGTTCCGATCCTGAAATAAGTAAATACAAATATAAACACTCTGACACAGTCCAAACACAAATGTTCAAGACACGAATCAAATGTTTGTCCCAGGCACTTTACGTCTGCTGACTGTAGCCTATGTTACTACTGAGTCATTTACCATCAAATCCTCTGACCCGATGCCCCATGAGGTAAAATAAAAGTCTCATCGTTTACTATAAAGCGTGTGCCCTTTCTCTGCTTCGTAAGTGAAGCATGTTGACTCGTAGGAACTCATCAAACCTGAATAAAGAAATGAGGTCAAATGAAACTCTTCGTCCGTATTTTTGTCTTTCAAAGATGAATATACCATTTATTTGCGTAGGTTTAAAATAAAACACTTACAAATCAAGGTCAAAAGGTAATCTACCACAGGTGGTTCGTACAAGTCTTTTCTGTTCAATTCTGTACATGAAATATATTTTCAAAATAACTATCAGGGGGTGATTAGTGATCGATACTGATGCCAAAAATGCAATCAGTAAAATTTTTGTCTGTCTGTCTGTATGTTCGTTATAGAAAAAAAAACTACTGGACGGATTTTAACGAAACTTGGTACGATTATTCTTCATACTCCTGGGCAGGTTATAGTATACTTTTCATCACGCGCACAATCAATAGGAGCAGAGTAGTGACGGGAAGTGTTGGGAACCCGGGAGAAATTTTTATCTGTATGTTTGATCGCGCATTACGCGTAAACTACTGCAAGGAATAAGAGGCGGTTTTCACCAATGTATTGCTAGAGGTCTAATTTAAAATTTAGGTACCATTTTATGGAAGTCCGTTATTTTTGAAACCTGATAACCACGCGTGCGACGCCACCGGCACAGCTAGTAAAGCATAAACGGGATGTAACAGAAAGTAGAAGTAGAGCATCGTATACCCTCTGCACCTCTCTTTCGTGTTCCGAGTGGTAAGCGCGGGGGTGCGATCCACTCATTGGCCCGTAACGTGGTGGGTGCAGCTCAAACGTTGCACGAGGTCCGCCCCGAGAACACTTTATTGCTCCCTGGAACAGGAGGCCTGAGGCTGGTCAGGGCAGATTGGGATGCGGCCGTATGCTTCGGTGCTACTCGAGTTCCTGCAAGTTGTTTGCGATACAGGGAGGCTTAGTGGGTATGCCCTCCCATTATGGGAAGTGTGAGTCCCACATACCACGCCATAGGGATAGATGAGTGCATAATGGCAAAAGAATACGTCTTCATGGTTCTCATATGGCATTTTCAAGAGAGGTAGGGCATAGCGAATCTTCGCTCGAATTGAGCCGCCCGTCCGGGGAAGGACCTCCACCCTATAGAATACCGCAGTCAAATGACCTCTGGGTCGTGTTTCTGCCGGTGAGTAGGGTTTCCGGAGCTCGTGGGGGGTTAGGGTTGGGCCGGCATGGCGGTGGCAACTGACAAGTAACTGACCAGTTACTTGCCCGTTGTCACAGCGACTTGGGCTTCTCTTTCGCTTTCCATCAGGCGTAGGGAAGCCATTATGTCGAGCCACTATAAAAAAAAAAAAAAAATATTTACCCGCTTGCCAATTTGTTGAACGGACCCTTAAGAGCGATTTGTTGTTCGAGTTAATAGAAAGAAAGGAATTTTATCCCGTCAATGTTAAACTAAGGATGTGTTTTCACAGAAGCGGGGCTGTGAGGAGCTAACGTAAATTGACCAATGATATTGCTCAAAATCTTTAATGGTGCTTTAGATTTCGACTTGTGAGAGATTTGCAAACTTGACATAGATTGCAGGTTTTTGGAGCTTTTTCCTATTTGAAACGGACAATTTAATTCATATTATTTAAAGGTTGGACGGTAACATGACTGTCTTCGGAATATTAACTAACTTGATGGTCAAACTACTTGCACCTACACTAAGTTTGCGTCAGTAAACTTACTCGCAGTGCATTTAACCCTAAAAAAGTACAGAAAAAAAGATTTTCCTCTTTCGGAAAACTAAGGGTTTCAATTGTAAAATTTTACCTAGTCAGAGGCTTGGTGAGAAAAGTTATTCGTTTATTTCTCATGACAAAACTGCTTGCTTAGATGATTGTGTTAATACGTAGGGTCATCACCCCACGATATCATCACATTATTATCTACTAGCTGTGCCAGCGGCGTCGCTCGCATGGATATCGGGTTTCAAAAATAACGGACTTCCATATAATACCCATCTATACCTTGTTATTATCTATCAACTCTTGTTGCCGACATAATTTTGGCTGTGTTTTATCTTCTGACTGTAAGTTGTCATATCATTTGTAGTTAAAATTGTCCCCGCGTGTTGCTTTTGTTGCATCAAACCCTGTATGGGAGAGCGCACACGACGAACAAAAGACCTCGGCCCCAGTCGAGATAATTCTGGACGCATTTGTCGCAGTTGTAATAAGTAAACTCGGCTGCATTGTGCAGAATGCAGCTATGGTATCTTGAAAACATACATGTTTTTGTTTTGTGTCGGAATATTTTTGCTGATGCAATAAGGATGTGAACTGTCAATTCAATTTTACGTAGGCTTTTTTACCACTAAGGTGGCAAACTAGTCTATGGCCGGCCTCATGTTGAGCGGTTACCGCAGCCTGCAGAGTTATTACACCTCTTCACAACATTTTTGAAGGACCTCATACTATAAACCGGAGTTTTTTCTTCTAGTATCAATGGCAATCCAAATCATATAGAACTCGTCCAAAACTTAGCGACCTGGACTTCGCTGTCGGTCGCCTCATGTAGGGCCCTTGCATTTGGCATATCCAGCCAGGCAGGTCTCTTATAGCCCAAACTCCACCGGCTGAGAAGTTGAAATCTGAAGAAGTCCTTTAGCTGGTTTTACGACAGCCACTTGAAGAAATGGGCTGATTTGTAATCTTTATCCGTCACCGCATGCATGATGCATGATTATAATATTGGAAGCACGATGACAGAATAACAGAAATTGTTGATTTAACGGACGGTGCTAAATGAAAATAAACTTACTCGTCTCTCTATGTGTGGCATTCACAGTTTTAACTATGACGGCGAAAGTTTCACTAACATTAGGGCCGACTCGTGTGACTTATTTTGAACACAATTTATATTCCAGCAATCCGACAGCGCTTTTAACGTTATGCAAAGTTTGTCTGTTACATCTGATAGACGCTTACTAGTTGCAGTTCAGCCAAAGGTCTCCGCGAATGCTTTCATAGCAGAGTTGAAACGCTTGCAAGGTTCGCCTTTGTACTGCTGAATTTGTGTCGGATTGACTTTGTATCAGGGAGAGGCAGACAGGCGAGAAACAAAAGCGTTCAGTCTCGGGATGATTTGGGATGCTTTTGTCGTTATTATTATAAAGTCAGCGGAATTTGCAGCCGGCTGGTACTTATTAAAGCCGGGTAAATCTAAAGACGAGGCGACGTAAAAGGGAAATGTTTAAATTGTGTTTGTTGTAGGTAGCAATAGCTTCTTTCCAGTAAAAGTGATATTAGGTTATTATATTGGGGATAGATGTCTATTGCATTTTCTTTTCTTTTGTCTCAAGGTGCCTCTACGTGTTAGGCCTGTGTCCACGCCAAAACTTTTAAAGGGTAATTAACACCTTCCCGTTATATCCAAATGGAGATGAACAATAATAATGATACATCTTCGGGGAGAATAAATCAAATATCGATAACAAAATTGTCAAATGTGCTAAGTTCTAAGTATAGCAATTCTTAGGACCTAACATTTGACGCTGTTCCTGTCAAATAGTGTCAGCCAAATAATAACTTTTCTTTGTGTTTGGTTTTTGGGCAGACAAAGGGTAAATCTATGTAAAATAAGTTGAATATAGATAAAAATATTCGTACAAGAAGTGAATTCCTTTACTCGGAAAACTAATTTCCGTTTACAGGACGTTGCATTTAGCAGGAAACAAGATTTCTGACTAAATTCTTTGAGCTCTAAAATCAGATATGCACAAAAGTGCTGCAGTTTTGAAAGGCGGCGGGCCGGGCGAATTTATTTCCATTGCTTTCGAATCTGAAACGTGATTACCTGCCTTTGGTGATTCTGCTATTGTTTTAGTTTGACTTGTATTGCACACAATCTTCTATTCGAGATGCTGGGGAGCTGTTGGCAGCGCAAACAAAAGCCTGAGTAATGTTCTTATGTCTGCAAATTCGTCTGGATTGTAAACTACTGTTGTTTGTTAGCGTAACAAAATAGTTGCTTATTATGCTGTTATATCCAGATATATAGATGAAATTGTTGGCTCTATGCAAACACTGATGGTTCCAAATTGAGTAAATATTGGTCTGCTATCTTGAATCTGGTCTTGATAGTTGTGTGGAACAATTAAAGCTACGTTTCTGCTTCAACATTGAATCGCTTCCAAAGTAAATAGCTTAAGCATTTGTGTTACGGAAACCATATCCACGGAAGTACCACAAATGCATTTATACTTTAATAGACAAACGGACTTGGGTGGGGTGGGACCCACGACATTTGGTTCAATTGCAAATGAGCCACCGAGCCTGGCACATTTAGACCAGTAATGGAATTATGTAAATTTAAAGAGTGTAAAAGGATACATTCCCTGACAATTGGTATTCCACACCAGTGCTCAGACCGGTCTGACCTGTGCCCTTTACCTGACATCTTACCAGGGGCCACAGATACACTTTTGGCTACCGTTTCGAAGTACGGCCTTGCATACTGCGGCACCGGTCTATACAAACTTCCTAGATTATAGATTCGGCGGATGTCTGAATACGGAATTAGTTCCGGTAAGTTTCGCCCGAAGTTCGTTTCGTGGAGTTCTTTTCGTTGATAATTTATGAAATAGTGCAGCCACGTGTACTGGGCTTTGGAAGACAGCCGAAGTAACTTGGGCAAAGTGTTAAATGAAAAGTGGTCAAGAGTGATATAAGCCCATTATCTAAATATTTGACACAGGAATTTCTACTGCATCAGGGAGGCGAAACTCCAAGGAGACTAAATCTAGTAAGTAGCAGAGCTCTATACTGCCTGCCTAGTGTTTTGGCAAACGCCGATTGCTGTTCCTGTATTTATAATCGGAAGGGAAGACGCAATTATTGAATTATCACACTCATAAAAAAGATCAAGACACGTATTTTTTCCTATGCACATGAGTAGATTGTTAAATTTTTGTCTGATCTGTTCCTTAGGATGACCAATAAGCGCGGTCATCACCTATGCAGTAAACTTCTATGAAAACACTTCTCTGAAATATAATGCCGTCAGACTTTCGACTTCATTATTAACCCGAGCTGTCTGCGGTTTATTCGGTACCCTATCATGTGCTCGTATCATCCATTCGTTAGCAAATTTCGAGCAGCTCGAGTGTAAATATTTTAAGCGCATTTGGAGCTTTTAAACCAAACAGCTCTCGTAAATAGCGGTTCTTGCGATAAGCAATGCTCATAATTCCGAATGTCTAGACCCAATTTGGGGGTAAGCGTTGAATGCTGCAGTTTCTGAATAAGTTATGTTCTCTAGACCGGATTTCAGCAACAGCGGTCAATTTCCAAGGTCAATCTGTGTTACTTTGTTCATCCATCGCGATATATTCACTTTCGTTGTATTTTTTTTTATAGCAAACGGTCCTGAAGGTCCTCTGGTGTTATCACTTAACTTCCGTTCAGCCCATAGATACCATAACATCAGGGAAGTCGCTCGGGTGTGCTGCCAGCCCTTAAGAAGTGTGTACGGTCGTTTCTTACCTTAGTCACTAAGTCATGCCCACGCGTTCCTTTTGTGACTCGGCGACAAGCTTAAATACAATCGTTCTGTGGCTCCTATATTGACTTGTGTTTATTATGTCTTATACTTCTGCTAGATGTTTCAAAATTTACTGGAGCTCTAGCATACCTCCAGGAAACTTACCAGACGTATTCCTCCACGATGTGTAATGTTGATATGTACAATTATACACATATTTCTGACATTGTCTGCCATGTACTCCTGACGTCTGTCCTACAAAACCGCGCGACCGTAGGTACACAGATACTTGCGACGACGACAGCTACGCGACTTGGCCTTTAGGCATGAAAACGCCGAGAAATGTTGACAATGGTTGTTTGCTAGCACTCATCATTACCTCGGGATGCTCGCTTCAGAAATCGCCTAGAAAACAGCCGAATGCCCAAACAAAGGGCTCGCTCGCATTGTGGAGAGCGACTTGAATGGGGAATGTAGGGCTTTTTGAGCGGAGCGGAGTCGGCCGGAAGACCTCCCGGTAATAATGCGTTACATTACACGATTTCGGTATTGGTGAGATCTTAGACGTGATGAGATACGGACCCAGCTCCTCCATTATCCTCGAGGAATCTCTTTGATGCGTTTTAAAAAGGTCGCCGATGGGTCGGATCTTGGTTCGAAGCAAACAAATGTGGAATATAAGATTATCATCAAACGTGTGTGTTTTCAAAGTTGTGTTTTGATCAGTATTATTATAAACTCCGAGCTTTCTGGCGACAAATATTTTTGCTCATCATTACGTTTCTTTTTTTGTTAATGGGTTTGGATTTGTATTCAAAGATGTATTATTTTTCATTTCCAATATCCCATCTCAAACATCATTGCAAGTTTTCTTCACATGTCATTTCATTTCTAAGTTTGTGTATAAATTGGCTTGGTTCGGAGGCTCAGTTTGATACAGACCCGGTCTTCTGAACCAAGGGTCCTGGGTTAAATTCCCACCCAGCATAGATAATCATAAATGAACATTTGTGTTTGTTCTGTGTTTGTAGTATCTTCGATGATTCCGATACCCATAATACCTACAAAAGCTGTATGAATATGATGTAGTTTGATATTTATTTATTCTTTTCCTATTAACCATTGTCCGTGTGCTTTCCGGATCTATTAGGAGATATTAGGGCCACCCCATCTCATCCCGTGGGTGAATTAGCAGACGACTAAGGGAATATCAGGAGACGGGCAGCAGCGCAAACCCATTTCGATCAGAAATAATGAATTAAACCGTACCGTTTCTAGCCGTAACTCAAATAGATTGGCCCCACTAATTGACAAGGCTAAGAGTCCGACTAAGAGTTATCGAATCAATAGTTTGATTGTCGTAACGATGTTAACAGTTCCCTACATTAGACGGGTCGGGGATTAAACGGAAGACGAGTCCTCCCACAACAAATGCCCCACAGTAAATCTACACAATTACATTTAAAGACCGCTCTTTCCGATTGCTTTGTGTTTAATCTTCTATCTGGACGTCGGGGTACGTATGTGTTAACATCGATAGAGGCTTTTGGTTCGCTTTATATGTGACCTGACGAATGAAGAACAAAATCACATACAATGCGTATGTTATTAAATTTGTGTTTGATGATTTAGTTTCTATATAAGTATCTTTTTTCTTAACGTCATGTCACATCTTTCGTTGCTGCAATGCCTACGAGTATAGATACATAGTATATGTTTATCTTATTCGTTGTCACAGTTTTATATAAAATCCGAATCCGATCCGGATCCATGAAAATATAATCCTTAGTATCTGTAGAAATATTTCTATGGTAATTTGCTCACTAGATAGTGTAAATTGAAGAGGTAGGTATTCTTCAATTTACAGTATTGTATTCAATCTCTTAATGATCCGAAATACTTCAATAATTCTAGTGTAACAATAAAACATTTCATCATCATCATCATCAGCCTATTGCTGACCACCGCTGGACATGGGCCTCTCCAGTTGTTCGCCACTTAGGGCCAAAATCGATTCCGGTTGGCGATCGCAGGGCATAGCTTCTCGCTCCGGAGACGCTGCTGCCCGTTATCGGTCTGTGGTATTTAGCTACGCCTTCAATTGTGATGGTTGCTAGCGCTTCGTTCGTTATTCGGCAGGATGCACCACGGGCAGGTGGGGTTGGCTTGGAGCGATATGATGATGAGTCGCTCCCTTACATCTTATAAAACATTTATAAACATTGTAATATAAAAATTGCGATAAAAAAATGTGTAGTTCCTTGTTCGGTTCTTCCCGCTAGAAACCACTCTCCGAATCCGGTGGTAAAATCATTTTTATTTACTTTGTACTTGACAAATTATAAGTGCTTGCTTTAAGTCTATTTGTGTCTTTACTTTAGAAAATATCTTTATATTTTCTATTCTATTCCTTTCTAAACATTGAGATTTATTTGTGTGCGAGGTTTCTAGGGAGTGAAAAGAGAAAATTCTATTGAGTAACGGTGATTCAATCAAATCTATTTTAGATTTTCTGATACACTCTTTACAATTGTCGCTTCAGTTGCTTTTAGAGAAGCTATAACATCAAGCGAAGCCTGCAGTTACACACTATGAGATAAACATAATTAAGTATGTGACACGTTTAAAACAATTTTGGCATTCTTTTTCTTCTTGAGAATGAAGTCGTAGAAAGTCTCCACGGAAATCTCGAATAGCCTTCCGTATACTTCAGCTACGGCTTGTTTAGTTAAATATTCATGATTGGAGGGTCTGCGAGTAAACTGTATTGTCATCATCATTCGCCTGCCCTGTTCCCATTATCTGGGGTCGGCGCAATATGTTTTCTTCTTCCATTCATCCCTATCAGCCGTCATCGTCCCATTCCCTCCTTTCTCAGCCATATCATCATTCACACAGTCCATCCGTCTATTCTTTGGGCGGCCTCGCCCTCTCCACCCATTCACACTCATCTTCATCACGGTCTTGGTCACATGTCTCTCATCTCTCCTCATTACGTGCCCATACCAAGACAGACGGTTCCCTTTCAACTTCTCCGTCACTGGTGCCACTTTCATACTTCCCCTGTATGTTACCCTGAGTAAACAGTATTGTACGGAACCGATAAGTGATCCTACACTCTGAACAGTTTTTGAGCATAAAAATGGATGCTCTTATTTTGATTGACATAAAAAAGTTTGAGAGCTAGAGCTGCATCCCAAATTTCAATGTTTGCAGTTTTTATTTAGTCATATTATTTTCTGTATTCACATGAGAGCAGAGCAGCTAAATGTAGAAGCACATATGTCATTGCAACTTGAGAATAAACTTAAACAAAAAACAAGGCTATGAAATGCTTAATTTTTTGCATAATTACTCCTGATCCTTAATAAAATCTGGGTCCAATGCCCTGGGCGGTCGCCAAACAAAACCCTAAGAGAGGTAGGATATCGAATTGAGCCGCCCGTCCGGGGATACACCTCCACCCTATAGAATACCGCAGCCAAATGACCTCCGGGTCGTGTTTCTGCCGGTGAGTAGGGTTTCCGGAGCTCGTGGGGGTTAGGGCTGGGCCGGCATGGCAGTGGCAATTAAAAGGTAACTGACCAGTTACTTGCCCGTTGTCACACACCGACTTGGGCTTCTCTTTCGTTATCCATCAGGCGTAGGGAAACAATTATGTCGAGCTACTATAAAAAAAGCCTGTACTTGTACTATAACTTGTCCACACTTCAGCCTATCTTCCGATGTTCAAGGCGAGAGGGAACCCGTTTTGCTGGGTAATCGCGCTCCATCCTATACTGCGATATACCCATAGACGAACTCAAGTAAAGCAGAAACCCATTTTGAATAAAAATAGATCAGTAATGATCTTTTTATTTCTGCCTTACCTCAAATCTGACAGCTCTTGAAGGCTCACCGTCTAGGTGCCTCGCTACCAAATCTCCTATCATCCTCATTTTTCGATGTTTTCTCATTAACATCATAACTTATCAATATTCCGATACCCGTATGAATTAGAGCTTCTGTTAAACCAACCCGCCGCCGAGCCCATTGTCCCAATAATGCAGTTCACTCAACAGTTGCCCGTACAGGAAACGATAATTAACCGATTACACACACATTACGTACACTGAATGGCGCGCAGTTAGTCAGTGGATCCGGGGGCTCCGCAGCGGAATTGGCTGTATCGACTGAATTTCAATGGGGATCCTCTTTAAAATTGGCTGGGTAACGTTTGATTTTAAGTAATTGAGCGTAGCTATACTGCAGTTATGGCTGTTACCTTTGCCAAATTCTGGGCACATTTTACCACTTTGGAAGAGTCTCTTGCGGAAACTATTCAGTTAAGAAAAAAATGATGTTTGAAACCTCAAGATCATTTTAAAAAACCTATCCATTAATACCCCAAACGTATAGGTTTTTTTAAAAATAAAAAAAAATAATTTCTGTTCTACGTACCCCCAAAAAATTTTTTTTTATTAAATTTTTTTTATTTCAACAATGTAGCTCTTATAGTTTCAGAATAAACTGGCTGTGACATACGTCCGTATGTCACAGACCAGACAGACAGACAGACATGACGAATCTATAAGGGTCCCGTTTTTACCATTTTGTCTACGGAACCCTAAAAAAGCTAAGTGTGTTAGTAATTTCCCTCACGCGCAACGCGGTGGTCTGTTAATCTATCGCCGACTCCGGAGCTGCCGTGAGGGATCGCTAAATGCGATTACTGGCGCGGGCCGAGGTCCGGTGTGTCTTGGCTTCCTCATCGATCGCCCATTAATTTGTGAGGGCGTAAAGTGTGGGCACTTTGTTAAACTTAGCGAGCGGACTCGCGTCGATTCGGTCATTCTAGCGGATTCGGATATTTATTGTTTATCTACTGACACAAGTGCTAATTACTAGCACGAAAGCATGTTTTTATTGAGCAAGTGCTATAATAATTATTTTAATAATTTTAAGCAAGCTGTTTTTTAGCACGCGTCAGTAGCTTATTGAGAGAGACATGATATTTATCCTTTTTGCGTGGTTCTTTCTGGAAACTATCAAGAAACATGGAAAATGAAACATACCTACCCTATTGTGAACCAATTTGGCAATTTTTTTTGTTTTAAAAGGTGTGCTTCCTAGTTGGTCACATTATCAATTATTGTCACAATATTGAAGTCGGTTTTTGTTGCCATAAAAATGTATATATATAAAAGAACATGTCCTGACTGAACGAGCAACGCAGAGCCGAAACCGCTGAAGCGAATGCAACGAAATTTTGCGTGTAGGTTACATTTATGACGTAGGCGCCCGCTAAAAAGGGATTTTTCGAAATTCACCCGCTAATGGGGTAAAATAGGGGTTAAACGCGGGCGAAACCGCATGACATTACGACACTCGAGTTTGTAGGTGATGGTATATCTAGGGTGTTTAATCAACGTACACGGCCTAAAACAATATACAGAAACACAATAGACATTTCGAACAATCCATTCGTGGTGAAAATTATCGACATACATCATTCGATTATACAACTGAATATATATGAATGACGAAACACTGTTAAACGTGCGACGTGCAATAGTATTTTCCGCCACAAATTGCGGGATTGCGTTTTTGTTTATACCGGCATCGGTAGAATCGATATTGCACAGCGGTCCGGTCGCGGTATCGAGTTATCGGTGTCTTTTATTCGATTAGAGGCCGATGCACCGCGACCTAACCGCAGGATATATCGGTAACATTTGTCGGGGTAGTATTTTAGCGAGCTGGTGTACCGGAATTATGGGTTAGCGATAAACGGTGGTGTGGAGTTTATACTGATAGTATTATTAAGACGTAGCTAAATACCACAGACCGATCACGGGCAGTAGCATTATCGGAGCGAGAAGCTACGCCCTACGATCGCCAACCCGCTTGCCCAGTGTGGCGATTATGGGTATATTCTCCAGACGTTTGCCCTAAGTGGCGAACAACTGGAGAGACCTATGTCCAGGCAACAGGCTGATGATGATAACCCAAGACCCAAGACATGCCACGCTGGGCCACACAGCGCCACCTAACCCCAAACTAAGCCGAAGCTTGTACTATGGGCACTGATAAACTTACTTAGATATTTTTTTTTATGTAAATAAATATTTTCGATTTGTTGTTCGTACTCCTGGGCAGGTTATAGTATACTTTTCATCACGCTACAATCAATAGGAACAGAGCAGAGACGGGAAGTGTTGGGAAAACGGGAGAATTTTTATCTGTATTTTTGATCGGACATCACGCGAAAACTAATGCATGGAATTAGATGCGGTTTTCACCAATGTATTGCTAGAGGTCTAACTTAAAATGTAGGTACCATTTTATGGAAGTCCGTTATTTTTGGAACCCGATATCCACGCGTGCGACGCCGCTGGCACAGCTACATAGTATATAAAAAAAATATGTTGGTGATGATGTATCTAGCTTGATATTTCTGTAACAGTGTACTAGAACAAATCGAATCCCCTCCGGTTAAGGGTGGTGCGGGCCGAACGCAGCTGCCTAACGCGCCCTTACTAAGTTTCCACCAGGGTCGCTGATACAAGGCAATGATAGGCTTCAGGTGACGGTGCGCTCTAGAAATGTCTAGATATGTCCGGACATTGTGGTTCATAACGTAATAGAATGCTCAGAGCCAACGTTATGATGACGTATCGCGTCGCATTCACACTCTATATAATTTCCATAGAAAACATTGTTTTGTGTCGGGCGGGACGGACGGTTATATTTGGTCTAAACGACCAAATCTCATCCAAATTTCAACCTGTTTTCACTGTTGACAGTATGGTTTTTGTCTATATTACGATAAGTGAGAAAATTACAAAAATATTTTTGAGCCATACTCAAAAGCTCAGTAACATTGCCTACAAAACAGCAGCTGCTGTTTAAGCTTAATGCAAATTTAATTTGACAATGGCGCAACTAGCTTTTTTATGCCATACTAAATATATATTAAATTATTCATATTGAAAATACATTAATGATTAGTTCAATTACTAGCCAATTATCTTATTCTCTCGAATGCGACCGAGAAAAAGCTTTAGATATCGTTTTCCCAAAAATTAAACTTTAACTTCTCAACGAAAATAGCTTTTTCAAGTCCTTTAATGTAAAAATGTCTCCCCGTACATCACTCAACTGTGTTCTAATTCAAATTACGCCACCCACCTGGGCCTTCCGAATGTCATAATATTTTGTCCCGTTCGCAAAAGAAACGGGATGAGAAGTTGGCATCCTCGGGGAAATAAATACGGTATTACGTCATTTCGGGGATCAAGACATTTTGCATGGGCGGACTGACCACGCATTGAACGAGATGTCGACTTCACTTTGTGGGCTCGCAACTCGCGACACGCGAAGGAATCGTTATAATAGCAAATGTTGCGTGAAATATAAAACTGAATTCACAAGACGTCAGATCCTTTCAAGCACTTTTGTGCCTACGGGTAAGGACGCGGTAGTATATTATGAGATTTAACAGATATCGTTTCGTGTATTAGGCACTGGCTGGTCCCGATCAGTTATTTTTTAATACTAATTTATTGTTTGGCGCTGCAATGTTGTGCGGTACTAATGTCCTTTAATATTGACCATTGGGTCAGTTTCTGGGAGGAGTGGAAATTGTTCCACCTACATAGCGTCGCTCTAATAATAAGCTCTAATAGCTTTGAATGAATAAGTCACTTTCACTTAAAATACTGTGGTAGTACTAGTTTGTTCCTTGAGGCTATCTTGTTAAGATTCAGGATAAACATAGCGCCTTCTCAGTGGCTTTGGCCAGACAAATATTCATTTCTCGGGAGAAAGCCGGCTCAGATCGTATTTGCCAGTTTACACATAGTGTCTATATCCGAGAGTCTCCAGGTATCTTATTGTTATCGGTAAGGAGTTTGAAGCGGAATCGAAACTACATTGTGAAACGAGGACTTGGCTCGTTTCTGAGTAAATTTTTGTGTATTTCAAAGAAGGTATTTCAGTACAATCACGCCTAATGTTATGATGGAGCATGCATAGAGTTAAATTGCCACATGGAGAGAGATGCCACAGAGGTTGGCAAATGGAGTTGCAGGACCTGGTGGCGGAGCCAAACATTCTGGGAGAAATAAAAGCACACAGACTCCGCTGGCTCGGCCACCTTGATCGTGCCGTGAAGCGAGCATACCTGGGCCGACCAACTAGCCGACGATCTGTCGGCCGGCCCAGGTACCGCTGGGGAGATGAAGTAGCGAAGGACCTGCGAGAACTCCGCGTCGACGATTGGCGCGAGGTAGCGCAGGACAGGCCCAAGTGGAAATCGTTATTGTTGGAGGCCAAGACTCATTTTGGGTCCCTGCGCCATGTTAATAAGTACTTATTTTGTACTATACAAGGTATGGAGTACATATATGTACAAGGCGTGTGCATTACAATAAAGCCGCCACGTGAGCCCGTACCAAGTAACACAAAGGCCTCGCTCTTGGCATATTGTTTGAGGGTACATTCATGTGCGGATTGCCGCAAGCCTAATATGAATAAGGTGCTATTATTAGCGAACTAATAGTTCTCTATGGCCAATCAAACTATGCGTGAGAATAGTTCTGATTTGTTATGATTGAGGTTTATTGTCTTGGTTTGAACATTTCAGTTTATTGTCTTGGTTTGAGGTTGATACTTAGGGCGTAGGGATTGGGTCGACCCTCAGATGTCCGCTCGTAGCGGACCACTGTTAGGTTTAGTGGGTATTCTCTATAAGGAATGAGTCCCGCATAGAGGTGTCCCGTACTCAAGGCCTTAGTATACGTACATTCATTCATGTCGTGTAGAAAAGGTTTGAGTGTTGTTGAGACGTTTCTCAGAATCTCATCGCTTATCAAGCGTCTACATATCTATCGGCATCCGCTTCTTCTTCTTTTCGTGTCGATAACAGTCTAAATGAGGCCCAGTGTTCAGTTACACGAACTGCCTCCTCTGCCGCCAACATCAGCTCGTCCCGCGTACAACAAAAAGGGCATCCACTTAGTCTTATTCATCATCATCAGCCCACATCAGTCCACTGCTAGGACATAGGCCTCTCCCAATGCTCGCCACTTCGATCGGTCCCGGGCCTCTCGCATCCAGCACTTGCCAGCCGACATGCGCAAATCGTACTCCACCTGCCTTCTGAACCAAGGGTCGTGGGTTCCCCCACCCGGGACAAACATTCGTGTGTGAACACTTGTGTTTGTTCCGTGTCCGGGTGTTTATATTTGTATTTAAGTATATATTTGTGGTACCTTCGTTGTTCTGATACCCATAACACAAGTGCATAAGCTACTTGCTTTAGGATCGGAGCAATGTATGTGATGTTGTCTGATTTATATTTATTTATTTTATTATTACCTGGCCTGAGGGCGTCCTACACTACGTTTGCCAAGACGCGGTCTTCACTCCAAAACTCGTTTACCCCAGCGGTTATCGGTTCTGCGGCTGATGTTCTCAACCATAATCACCTTAAAACACCCAACAGTGACTAATACGTTTTAGCACAAAGTCCCTGACCCAAAAGCAGAAATATTGCATCGCTCAGGGCAGTACTTTAAAAGTGTTCGTCTGGCAGCCGTCTACACAGTAATAAAGTATATTCGGGGCGTAAACAGAATCGGGGATATGAAGTCGTAAAACGTCCGTGCGGTTGAGGCGCGGTGGGTCCGCGCTGGCCGACGACGCCATGTTTTGATTTTAATTCGTATTTGTGTCATATATGCGAATGTGACCTTATGCTTTTACCACGAAACTACTGTAATCAGGTTGTATATGTCACCGGAAAATAGCAAGAATCGTAAGTTGAACAATTTCCTAGGTAGTTGATTAACTTTCGGAATGTAACAAACGGTAGTTGAAATGTATTATTTAACGCAATGGATTTAAGTTAGTTGATCAATTTACGGTAGCCTGGCAGTCATTTGATAATTTACAATTTTGACACAAGTAAAATTGTCCTCAAATGGGCCAATCGTTGCTCAATGTACTATTTAACGGTGCACTATTACCCGTAACTTAATACACTGTTCCCTGATTGGTTGCCGGGATAACGCCACGTCAGCCATTGAACCATTCAACGTTCACCTCACCTTCGTCGGATGATTTTACGGCAAGACCCCGAAAAATGATCAATTTACTAAAATACATACGTTAAATAATACATTTCAACTGCCGTTTATTATTTTCCGGAAGTTAATCAACTACCTAGGAGATTGATCAACTTACGATTCTTGCTATTTTCCGGTGACATATACACAATGTGTACAGCAGTATTTCCTAAACATTATTCTACTGTGGCCTGATAATGTTCAAGCTGGCCTTTTGTGACCTAAAACTTTAATGGAACGCATGTAGATATCATTAATTAAAATAATACCTGTTTATTAATAGTAAACTGACTCTGAGCGAAGTTTTTATACAACCCTATTGGTTAATATTTCTACATTTCTCTGCTTTGCAATGTCGCTCCGCATCAATGGACAGGCAGCCGTATTACAAGTTGAGCGTCATTGCTAGAGGATTCGATCCCGGTCGATTTTTCTAATACCGGGATTCAGGATTATCTACAGTCGATCCCGGAATCCCGGGATAGTCCCGGGTTTGTATCAGTAATAGAAAGTTACAACAAAAAGACAATTAAAATCAACTTATTATTTTAAATCTTCAAGAAAGAAAACAAAATTATACATCATACAAAATTCTTGGGATGATAACATTGTTTACTTCTTTAACTTAAACAGAAATTAAAAGAGCAGTTAACTATTATGTGTCACGGTAAAATTGTAAATACCGTTAGATTGTAATCTATCTCGCAAGATTGTAAACTGTCTACAGATTGTGAATGTAACATAACGCTCACAGTTTAACTATTATTTTTCGGTAGATAGTGATCGATCAAAGTGGGACTGTTGATAATTAAACACGCGACAGATGTGAACTTAACAATTTCACTTAGAACGGTTACAATTGCAGATATCGACCTATTAACAATATTGTATGTGAAAGTCTGAGTCTAAGGGGCAGCGCAGATGACAGACTATCCGTGACGCACTTTTTAGTCTGTGATGCAATTATATGCAGTAACGCATACTACGCGCAAAAATCTGTCGCGGATATTTCACAGACTCAACGCACATCTTCGATCATTCTGTCGGCAGAGCTGTAGGGACCTAGATGCTCTTTTTAAAAGTCTCAGACGCAGACTCTATCGCACAAAAAGTCTGTCGTCTGTGCAGCCCCTTAAGCAGTCAACTTTAATACAATTTCCTATGTGCAGCATGGACGACATCGAGCTGAAGAACATCCAGCTGCAGTTTCCGAACGCGCGGCGCTTCAGCGAGGGCGCGTGCGCGGAGGTGCGCGTGCGCACCGACCGCGGCGAGCTGTGCGTCGCGGTGCACGGCGACCGCGCCAAGCCGGCCATACTCACCTACCACGACCTGGGCCTCAACTGTGAGTACCTAGCTAGAGTAGCTTTAAGATACCGTATCATTTTTCGTTGTAAATGTATCGGGCATTTTTTGACCAGGGACCCCTGTAATTTCTTTGTAGATTTTTTTTATGACAGAGGGGGCAAACGGGCCTGAAGGTCACCTGATGGATTGATTTAAGATTTTTGTGTTATTCTTCGTTTTAAGACGGTGGTTATCAGCCATTTTTGACCAGGGTCCCCTATAATATCTTTGTCAGGTTGTAAAGCATTTTAGGACCAGGGATCTCTATAATTTCTTTGTTCATTTGAGATACCGTGTAATTCTTCGTTGTACCACCGATCTGGTTATCAGGCATTTTTTGATCAGGGACCCCTGTATTTTTTGCCTAGGAAGCCAATTTAAAAAAATAGATCTATCGCGATGTATCGCTTGTGATTTTAAGCATTCGCGCATCATGTTTTGATTCCTGCACTCTACAACGCGTCTGCCTTATGGTCTTAGGACCACTAATTAAGAAGCATTGTTATATATTGTTGCCTGCGTGTTGGCGAAAAATAAATCATTTTTTATTCTATTCTAAGATAGGAAGGGACCGGGGAACGCGTGAGGTGCTGGCAGCAGCTTGGAGCGTGATACTCGCCCGCCTCTCACGCATCTTCTAAACTCACTTTGTAACTACTTAACTATATTGTTAACAGTTATTAATTGCGAATGCGAATGATCCTGAATTATAATTTGCCCATCAATCTGACAGCAGAACATATTGGACTTATGATCTAAGATCAAAATGTACCTTTTCTACAAATAAATTGAATTATTATTACGGTTGCGTTGCTGTCTCATCGACAGTCGAATAAAAAACAAACTTCTACAGGATGGTGTTTTACCGAGTATCAAGTGAGCTGCGAACTACGCCATGACGCTTCACTGTATTACAGCATTGATTGATTGCCGTTGAACTGTTAAAGCAAACATCAGTGCACGCTCCAGTACTCCAATTGATTGCGAATCTCGCGCATCCAATCGTACGCTAAATGACTCCGACCAAACGGCCCGCGCACTTCACACATTTTAAAGACACGTATTTTTTTCATTTGTAAATTAGACCAAAAATTACAAAGATATAGTCCGTTAAAAGTCGATGCATTGTATTTTTTTTTCTTTATAAGAAAAAAGGAAAAATACGTGTCCAATATATTTTCATAATCTAAAATACTATAACCGGTTCTTATACTACCTATATGAAAAGATGGACTGTAATTTGTCGTTCACTCTTACAGAATTAATGCATAACAACAAGTACATATGCCACTAGAATTGTGACGATCGACTTTTGGCTTCAGTAACAGACCATTTGAGCGATAATTTTAATGGCTCATGTCAATTAGGCATTTAATAACTTTCCATTTATAACCCAAACTTTATGTTAGTAACAATTGAATCAATATCAACTTAGTAAGGGTTAGTTCATTTTTAACCGACTTCGAAAAAGGAGGAGGTTCTCAATTCGTCTGTATGTATAATATTTTTTTTTTTTATTTTTTTTTATGTTTGTTCACCGATATTTCCGTCAATTATGGATGGATTTCAAAAATTTTTCGACAGTTCGACAGAGGACACTTCCGAGGTGGTCCCATTATCACCAAGTCAGGATCTGATGATGGGATCCTGGAGAAATTGAGGGCAACAACCGAAAATTGTATGCTCATATGGTGTTTTTGTTACGTAATTATATTTTAGGTATATGCTTCCGGGCGTCAACACCTGGTGCTGATGATGAAGCCACAGAACTCCTTAACGGTTAGGAGTTAGGGGACAGTACTGACATTGGTCGATATTAAACTAGGTAGTAGTATGTACTTATGCAGGGCTAATAGGGCAGGTGATTTGGACAAGTGATTTGCTTGATTCTAGATCGCAAAGTCTTCACTTGACTTAAAGAAAATTTTTTTATTCCTAAGTAAAACTCTTAAGGACATTAATTAGCCGGACATTATTCAAGTTCACAGCACATTAACGCAACTAAAAATAGAGAAATAAAATTATTTTTTAAGAAAAAATTAAACCGACTTCGAAAAAAACACAAACGACCAAAACTAAAAAGCGATAAATAACGTAAGTAATTCCATCCTTAATACATAATTATTTAAATATTACAATTATCACTTATTTTTGAAGTCGGTGCCAAACAAATAAATATATTGTCGTGTTTGCCGGCCGCGCGCGTCATACAACAACAGTCTACGTTAGGTACCGAGAGGCTGGCACCGACTTCAAAAATAAGTGATAATTGTAATATTTAAATAATTATGTATTAAGGATGGAATTACTTACGTTATTTATCGCTTTTTAGTTTTGGTCGTTTGTGTTTTTTTCGAAGTCGGTTTAATTTTTTCATGAACATTTCTTGTGTACAAGGGATGTTCATGAACACTGTTTAATAAGAGGTAGTCCTCCAGTAGTTTTTTTTAATAGCATTTCACAATGGTTCTATACTCTCGACGGAAAACCAAAGTGAAGCTCAAGTGGTTCAAAGTGGGCGGTATGCTGGTTTTTGTATTATTATAAGAATTAAGATAATACTGCGGAGTACAGAGGCGTTTAAAGACGCGACATGACATGTCTCCTTGGACGATGCATAAGTCTTGTTATATCCTACGCTGGTTTTAGTCACTAAAAGTGGTCAAGGGCCTGTCTTCAGCGGCAGATGAATGGCTCCGTTGCAATGCGGTGCTTCATAAAGCTAGTGTACATTGGTACGCTTGACAGTGTATGAGGATATGAAGACTAAGGAGTAGCCTTTTCGTCGAAAAATGAGCGTCGCGTCACCCTACGTAGCCGTACCCCTTTGAACGCCCTTATACAATAACAATATATTTCTTTTGTGTCTCATCGGTCAAAGGATCAAACGAACTCTGTGTTACAACTACGTAAGCTTCAAGAATTGTGTAGTACATGTACTGCCGAGGCGCTCGGTACCCTAATCCGATTGGAGGAGCAATCAGTTAGCCTCCGTTAAAGGTAAGCGTATCTCTTTGACGATACCGCCTGCACTTAATCTCTGCACGCCAGGTTGATTCGATTAATAGTTAGCCATCGATGTTAAAGGAATTCACTTTGAATTTTCACGTTGAATTTTACTCGTGCATGACGTTGGTCCCCAAACTTTTATCGACTGCCACCCACTTTACAATGCACCATTCCCTCCAAATCAAAACGACATGTAAGAAAATTTATAATATTCTTCTTATTATATAATTTTGGCCACGGTGACCAGTCTCAAACGTGAGGGCGCAAACACATAATGCACTGTCTGTTCTTTCCCTCGCATAATCCGATGGGAGGATAGCTCTATACGACTGGAGAGAGATCAGGCGCAACTTGCTATGAGTACGTCCTTGAGTCCTCAGCTTCCACTGATTTATAACTTGACAGCAAACAAGCCTTTTGATTCCAACTCTGGGCCTCTGAGATCTATCTCAGGTAATACTGTGTAATAGGTATCTCAGGTGTAGGTATATATCTCGGGTAATATAAATGTAAGGGAGACCCCGTCATCCGTCCGAGCCCGTCACCCGTCATCTTTTCCCTGCAAGCCAACCTTACCTGCTCGAGGTGCAACCTGCCGAATAGCAAACGAAGCGCTGGCATCACAATTGAAGGCGTAGCTAAATACTACAGACCGATGACGGGCAGTAGCGTCACCCGAGCGAGAAGCCACGCCCTGCGATCGTCAACCAGCCTGCCCAGCGTGGCGATTATGAGTAAACCCTCCAGATGTTTGCCCTAAGTGGCGAACAACTGGCAGAGGTCTATGTTCAGCGGTGGACTGCAATCGGATGATGATGAATAGATATACCTAAGGCCCTCCATTTGCCTTAGCGCCACTATCGACCCCCACTATAAGCCCCCAGCGCCCCCTTGGAAGCGGTTTGGGAATCTATACTTAATAGTTTAATTTCGGTAAACTTTGGGATGATATAAAATAATGTTCGCACCGCTCCCGATTAATTTGAACGTAATTGGTCTGGACGCGATGAATATTAATTCTTCCTCCACGTTGACACGATTACGCATTGATCCAATTATCTTTACGCGGTAATCATGCGTTTCTTTCGTCTGCAAGCGTTAATATTTTTATTATTTTATAATCATTCTAGCTGCGCCCCGCGGTGTTACTCACGTTATAGTTCACCCGCAATATTTCCCGTTCCCGTGGGAATTTCAGGAATGCCTTGCTTAGTGCACCTCGACGGTACCTAAGCTACGTCCCTTTCAAATTTCAAGTGCCTACGTTTAGCCGTTTAGGCTGTGCGTTGATATGTCAGTCAGTTTCTCCTTTCATATATTTTGATTAATACAAATCATCGCCCCATGGGTGATCGATTTAGTTACTTGTCCATGTAAGGGAGCGGCCACGTTCGGGATGTAAGGGAGCGGCCTATCATCTTTTCGCTCCAAGCCAACCTCACCTGCCCGTGGTGCATCTTGCCGAACAACAAACGAGGCGCTGGCAACCGACTGATGGCGGTATAACCATCATAATTGAAGGCGTAGCTAAATACCACAGGCCGATGATGGGCAGCAGCGTCATCGGAGTTAGAAGCTACGTCCTGCGATCGCCAACCCGCCTGCCCAGCGTGGCGATTATGGGCATGTCCTCCAGATGTTTGCCCTGAGTGGCGAGCAACTGGAGAGGCCTATGTCCAGCAGTGGACTGCAATAGGCTGGTGATGATGATGATGATCAGACAAGTTCAAGGCGAGATTGAACCGGTTTTTGCTGGGTGAGCGCGTTCCATCGTAGACTACGATATCGCTTACCATCAGGCGAATCGCAGTCAAGCGCAAACACATTTTGAATAAAAAAAATAAAAAAGAGGTTGGGAGGTCATGCTGTGTCACTGTAAAAAACTGCCGACTGCTGGACATAGGTCTCCCCAATGACAATAGTCATTTGGGGGGATATGCCTTCGTCACCACACTTGGCAGGTGGGTTGGTGACCGCTGAAGGTTTTATTTGTACACAAAACCTGCTGCCTGTTTCCTGATAAGTCGTCTTCTATGAGATACTTTTCTCAATCCGGAAACCACTTGGACATACGGTTCATTTATTCGAAATGGAAGATACCAATTCGAATAGTTAAAAATGCAATTCCGTATTGTCTGTGTGGCAGCACTTGTGGACACAATTTGTATGCGAGGTCGGCATTTACATAACACAGGGTTAATTGGGGCTGATCGCGGCTGCCGGCCACCACTCCTAATAGCGGGCGACATTTGGTGTACGGAACCTGTTTTTGATATATTCTTTTGTATTTTCTTGTGGATTAAAGAAGTAAGGTTGGCTTTTTTTTATATAAAAAGAGCGTTCAGGATGATCTCAATCCACCTGATGGTAAGCGGCCGTGAGGTCCAAATGTTAGGTCGACAGGCACAATAGGGCATACCCACCGCGCCTGTCGCCCTTACCCTAAAGGCCCACTGAGATGCCGTTTCACGCCCCCCTAAAGAACCCAAGATTGTAAGAGGAAGGAATTAAATGAGCTGGAAGGGCATTCCATGACATAATGGCACGGGGCAGGAACGAGGAACTGAACCTCTTGGTGCGAGCTACTATTGTCTGTATGGTATGCGGATGACAACGCTGTCCAGCACGTGTTGTTCGGGAAAGGAGAGGATGGATTTTTAGATTAAGTTTAAAAATAAGATGTTTCTATATTGACTAGCATGATGACGTTTCGGGTAACCTTGTCAGTCTGTATGTATACTGTTTGTAAATAAGTAAATTCGCGCCACATGTTTTTATTCCGCGCTTACCCCCCTTTATCTCTTCGTACCTCAAAAACGACTTCACTTCCACTTGATACGGCATAATGCTGTCATATCTACTCGTATCTGGAAGGACACTTCCATTACATTCGCTACACGGCGTCACTGTGCAGCGATGTTTGTTTTGATTCCCGGAGCGCCATGCACGGGGCCGACGTAGCTCTTGAACTGAATACATCGAGGGCATTCCTTACAGATGTAGCTAGTGTTGCCAACTATAGAGATTTATCGTATTGATACTATCGGCTAAGAATATAAGAGATGTTAGGAAGCGAACCATCATCTTTTCGCTCCAAGCCGAACGAGACTTTGGCAACCGACTTGTGGCGGTATAACCATCTCGATTGAAGGCGTAGCTAAATACCACAGGCTGGTGACGAGCAGCAGCGGAGCGATGAGTTACGCCCTGCGATCTACTACCCACCTGTCCAGCGTGACGATTATGGGTAAATCCTCCAAGTGTTTGGTCAAAGTAGCGAACAACTGGAGAGGCCTACGTCCAACTGTGGACTGCTATAGGCTGGTGATGATGAATATTGTAACATCAAAGTACACAATCGATAGGACCAGTAGTGGTAGCTATACCATTCGGGGCTCGTGGCAAATTCATCGGATTTCCACAAACGTCCACTGCTGGACATAGGCCTCCTCCAACGACAAGACAATTGTCATTTGGGGTATTTGCCTTGGCAGGCGGGTTGGTGACCGCAGTAGGACTGTTTATTTCCATCTAGATGAATGCTGCTGCCCTTTCAATGGCATTCGCTTAGTGGTTTTCTGCGACACCCACCGGATGAGAAGGTGTAGTCCTATTCTGAATCCGGGAACCACATTTTTTTTTATAATAGCTCGACATAATGGCTTCCCTATGCCTGATGGAAAGCGAAAGAAAAGCCCAAGTCGCTGTGACAACTGGCAAGTAACTGGTTAGTTACCTGTCAGCTGCCACTGCCATGCCGGCCCAACCCTAACCCCCCCACCAGCTCCGGAGACCCTACTCACCAGCAGAAACACGACCCGGAGGTCATTTGGCTGCGGTATTCTATAGGGTGGAGGTCCTTCCCCGGACGGGCAGCTCAAATCGAGCGAAGATTCGCTATGCCCTACCTCTCTTAAAACATGGCCAATGAAAATGAAAATAGCTTAACATAGACTTAAAATAAGTACTTATGAATCGTCAAGTTAAATGTAAGCGACAAGTAATGTAGAAGAGTATGCTTCCACTGACCACTGTGTCCCTATCCATACTACATTTGTATTTAGCTTCGATACTACAGCTCAACTATCCCGCCGTGGTAGCCTAGTGGTAAGATCGTCGCTTCACACGTGAGGTTGTCGGTTTGAACCCGCGCGGGGCACGCACCTCTGGATTTGCAAAAATCTATGTGCGGAATTATACCACTAGCTTAACGGTGAAGGAAAACATCGTGAGGTAACCTGCACATCCAGTTTAGTTCTGAATGTGTAACCATGATCCAAATTTGTCTGGTTCCCCTTTCTGAGGGTTACGAAGGTCAGATGGCAGTCGCTTCAATGTAATAATCAGACTCGTTAAATCTAGGATCATGGTCAAAGCGGACCCTGGGCCTAGAGGCACAAACCGGGACAACGCTAAGAGGATGATGACTACAGCTCAACTATCGATAGTCTATTGAGTGTCGATGCACTATCAGGTGACAACACTAGATGCAGCTTCAAAGGCATTAGTGCTCCGTATTGAACTGCTCTAGTCAAAGACATCTCTCGATGCAACGTACCATTGATGAGATAGGTTTGATGTTATGACATCTTGAACGGAACCTGCTTGCGTAACGATTGACACGGATTGACACTGACAAATACAGTA
Source organism: Conogethes punctiferalis (assembly GCA_031163375.1). Classification (NCBI taxonomy): domain Eukaryota; kingdom Metazoa; phylum Arthropoda; class Insecta; order Lepidoptera; family Crambidae; genus Conogethes; species Conogethes punctiferalis. The sequence goes on along the minus strand of JAVAXP010000034.1, from coordinate 39,548 downwards.
GAACGTAACTGCTTACGATGAACGCGTAGAAATTAAGCACTTATATTTTTCTGTTATGGGGATGTAAGGAAGCAACCTATCACCTTTTCGCCCCAAGCCATCCTCACCTGCCCGTGGTGCATCCTGCAGAACAAACGAGGCTCTGGCAAACCGACTGGTGGCGGTAAAACCATCACGATAGAAGGCGTAGCTAAATACCACAGGCCGATGACGGGCAGCAGCGTCACCGGAGCAAGAAGCTACGCCCTGCGATCGCCAACCCGCCTGCCAAGCGTGGCGATTATGGGTATATCCTCCAAAAGTTTGCCCTAGGTGGCGAACAACTGGAGAGGCCTATGTCCAGCAGTGGACTGCGACAGGCTGATGATGATGATTTTTCTGTTAGGCTGTAATCTAGCTGTAAGCCTTAGTAGGCTCTTACGTTACGCACGGGAAGAAAGATGCGGTGATTTGCATTCCTTCACATCGATTTAGGACGTGTTTGTTGGAATAATTGCGACACCACCCCACTGAAAAAATGAACTAGAAAATTAAACAGCTTAAATCTAAACCTAAAACAGTAAAAAAAATAATTAAACATGATCATATTCAGCTATGTTCTTTGGGTATAAGTTCTGACCTATCCCCTGCAGTGGATATCTTACGGCTGAATGTGTCATCATCATGATGATGATGATGACTACACTCAGTCAGAGATCATAATGACGATAGCTGTTAATATTTTTTTAACACATTATATTTTATTTGTTTTTGAGCTGTGCGTTTAAGTTTTAGTTTTGTTTTGACATTAATTACATTGTTAGTACACACGGCCAGCACATAAAGATAGCCAAATCTTTAGAAATCACTGCATAATATATTATAACATAGTCGGTTTATGAATGGCGTAGGTCTATGTTTTGCCGTCCGTACTTCAAGGCATCAGAATATATCCTATCGATTGCTACATTGAAATTTTGAGAAACGGTGTCTTTAAAACCGAATACTGGTGAATCTTTTTAGGGTAAGCTTTTATCTTTTGTGCAGGGAATTTGTTTTGTATAACGTATAATCTGATGCTTTAGTTATATGCTGCGCGATATAACAGCTTTGTTCATTTACAATTTGATTATTAACTGTGTCAAGTGAGCGTCGAATAAACGTACATAAATGACACACAAATGACTTTAACCCCTAGAATGTGACCAGCTGTTACCTACCTTGTGGCCTTGTGGCCACCGACTCTCTTATTTCATCTTCAGCCTGCGAACATCCACTGCTGGACAAAGGCTTTTCCCAATGACAATTATAAATAACCCAAGACATGCCACGCTGGGCCACACAGCGTCACCTAGCCCCAAACTAAGCCGAAGCTTGTACTATGTACTAGACAACTGATAAACTTACTTAGATACTTTTTTTTGTAAATAAATACATATTATACATAGAAAACACCCAGACCAATACAAACAGACATGTTCATGAACACAAATGTTTGTACTGTGCGGGAATCGAACCCACGACCCTTGGCTCAGAGGGCAGAGGTCACTACCAAATGAGCCACCGAGCCTGTCATTTGGGATTTGCCTTTGGGTAGGTTACCGCAGTAGGTTTTCTTTGTATCCAGGTAGGTAAACGTTGCTGCCCGTTTCCTGATATTCCCTGAGTCGTCTTCTACGACACACACGGGATGAGATGAGGTCCTATTCCAAATCCGGAAACCAGACTAATTAACTTAGAGAGGTAGGGCATAGCGAATCTTTGCTCGAATTAAGCCGCCCGTCCGGGGAAGGACCTCCACCCTATAGAATATCGCAGCCAAATGACCGGTCGTGTTTTTACCGGTGAGTAGGGTTTCCGGGCTCGTGGGGGGTTAGGGTTGGGCCGGCATAGCGGTGGCAACTGACAGGAAACTGACCAGTTACTTGCCCGTTGTCACAGCGACTGGGGCTTCTATTTCTCTTTCCATCAGGCGTAGGGAAGCCATTATGTCGAGCTACTATAAAAAAGACTTGGCTATTGAAATTCGGCCCAGACAGTAATATTATAATTTTTTTTAACCATTGCTGTTTTTGCTTCCGACTTACATTCAAATTACAAATGAGTTAATGCCAGCGTGTATGTAGGTACTAACTTAGCTTACATTGTAAAGGTTTTTCGTGACTGGCTTAATGAGTTTAGGTTTTCTTAGTTTCTACCGTCGTAACTTGGTGAAAAAGATAATAGGCTTGTTGCCTTCAAAATTGTAATTAGTCCGTCTTTTAGCTTATTCAAAAATAAAGGTCGCGTATTTTTTAATTTATAAATTAGACTAAAAATTACAAAGTTATAGCCCGTTGAAATTACGCATGACGTCACGCGGTGTGGTATTTTTACGAGACGAAGTGACGTCAAAGACTCCTTCTGCTAACATTTGGTGCCTTGTATCTTTGCTATTTTTTATTTGAATGAAAAAACGAAAAATACGTGTCCAATACATTTTTATGATCTAAAATACGGACTAAATATAATGTAATTACTTTGACCCCCAAAACATCCCTATTATCTATTAGTAGTTGGTGGCAAAATACGTAGCATGTGACAAAACATCGTGCAGTGACGTGATCCCTCACGATTTTAAAATTATAATATAGCCTATGTTCAGCGGGGATAGTGTAGCTTTCCGACAGTGAAAGAATTATTCAAATCGGTTCAGTAGTTTCGGAGCCGATTCGTGTCAAACAAACAAACAATCAAATCTTTCCTCTTTATAATATTAGTATAGAAAATTGAGTTATATCAATGACTAGGCATCATTACGAACAACAGTCGTATGTAGATTGTTCGCCGTCGCTCTGTTAGTGTCGCAATAAATACGAGATGAACTATAAATATTTACGCGATCGTAAATATCGGATAGTGCGATAGTCCCCGCGCCGATAGTGGCGAATATCGCGCGGTGCAAATATCGCATTATGACGCTCAAATATCTAGCGTTGCCGAAATATCGATAGTTTCTGATTATGACCCTGTCGATAGGACTACCAATACAAGACTATAGATTATACCAATAGTTCTGAAACAAACAATACAGCATTTAATGTTATGGTAAATAAATAACAATTCTTATAATATATTAGGCTAGGGATGTAAGGGAGCAACCTACTCGTATAAAGATAGGTCCGAGGTACCGTCCCGGGAAGGACCTCCGCCCTATAGAATACTGCAGCCAAATGATCTCTGAGTTGTATGTCTGCCGTTGACTTGGGCTTATCTTTCGCTTTCCATCAGGCGTAGAAAATAAATCATCTTTTTGCTCCAAGCCAACCTCACCTACCCGTGACGCATCCTGCTGAATGACAATCCGCGGATCAGCTAGATTGTTTTAGACTATGGATAGATTTTATTTATGAGCTATCGATCTATAGATACTAGCGAGAGTATTGCTGAGCAAGCGATACTATAGTTAGGCTATATTGATATAAAAAAAAACCCAAGACATGCCACGCTAGGCCACACAGCGCCACCTAGCCCCAAACTAAGCTGAAGCTTGTACTACCTATGGGTACTAGACAACTGATAAATTTACTGACGATACTTTTTTTTTTGTAAAAAAATACATATTATACATATTAAACACCCAGACCAATACAAACAGACATGTTCATGAACACAAATGTTTGTACTGTGCGGGAATGGAAACCACGACCCTTGGCTCAGAAGGCAGAGGTCACTACCGAATGAGCCATCGAGCCAGTCAATCTATCGATGGACTATCGTTAGCTTATCGATACTTGACTACCAATCGCCAACACTAGCGTAGACCAACAGCCCGTGGGGTTACGGGTTTTGGGTGATAAATAGCGCCGGGCTATCAATCCGTCGGATACCTGCCATGTTATCCGACGGATAGGAAGTATTGCTTTGTCTGGGCGATTGTTGGTTCAATCTCGACATGTGGTAAGATAATGAATGAAGATAAACCCGTGTGTTTAGATGACTACCAGCTGGTGTGATCATGAAGGTCAAATTTTTATAGCATAGTCCTGGGTGGGTCATACCTATACCCAGGAGTATATATTGAAATTATTGAAACTGTGCCTAACGATTTAATAAACGATAAAAAAGGTATGTTCAGTTGTGATTCAAGGCCCCCTACTCGACCATATTAACTTAAGGCGAAACTTTATAAGTGTGTGATTTTGTATGTTTGTTACTTCTTCACGTCTGAACGGATTTGATTAAATTTGACAGGAGGATAGTGTGCAGTCCGGAATAACACTATTATTCCCAAATTTTCCAAGGTAACGGAAAACCGCGGGTAACACCGCGGGGCGCAGCTAGTATCTCTATCACTTATTGAATTTGAGGCTAGAGCTTGTTTAATATGAACCTGTGTAAACTCAGCAATCTCTTCCGAAACCATTGATCATATTGAGCCTAAATTTGGTTTGATCTTTTGCAGATCTTAAGTTTCTCAAAACAATAAATATACCTTTCTCTATAATAATATATAAACACTTCACAAAGCATGCAACACAATATGTCGAGTACAGCTAGTTGTTAACATAAAGACGTTATCTTAACTAATATTATAAAGCTGAAGAGTTTGTTTGTTTGAACGCGCTAATCTCAGGAACTACTGGTCTGAATTGAAAAATTCTTTTTGTGTTGAATAGACCATTTATCGAGGAAGGCTTTAGGCTATATAACATCACGCTGCAACTATTAGGAGCGAAGAAATAATGGAAAATGTATAAAAAAAAACGGGGAAAAAATAACTATTCCACGCGGACGAAGTCGCGAGCACAGCTAGTTACATATAAACAAGATATTCCACTCTATGAAGCATAAGTAATTTCATCTCTATCTTTTATGATAAGATCATAGTTTAAAAGCATCCTAGCTCGAGGAAAAATGCTGTTAATTTAATTGATTTCAGTCGCGCAGAGTAGAGGCGAGATAATCTTGTTCTAAAGGCTAGTGAGACCGCAGGCCTTTCAAATTATTATATTAAAGTGGAATGAGACGCGGGAAAACTAAATTTGATTTCTTTGCGGACTACCACTGATTCTAGTGATTTTTGTAAATGAAACAATTTATTAAAAGACTAGCTGTGCCGGCGGCGTCGCACGCGTGGAGATCGGGTTTCAAAAATGACTGACTTTCATAAAATGGTACTTTAATTTTAAATTAGACCTCTAGCAATATATTGGTGAAAACCCCATTTGATTCCATTTTGCGTGATGCGCGATCAAACATGCAAATAAAAATTTCTTCCGTTTTCCTATCGCCTCCCGTCACTGCTCTGTTCCTATTGATTGCATCGTGATGAAAAGTATACTATAACCTGCCCAGGAGTACGAAGAATAATCGTACCAAGTTTCGTTAAAATCTGTCCAGTAGTTTTTTTTTCTATTGCGAACATAGAGACAGACAGACAAAAATTTTACTGATTGCATTTTTGGCATCAGTATCGATCACTTATCACCCCCTGATAGTTATTTTGAAAAAATATTTAATGTACAGAATTGACCTCTCTACAGATTTATTATACGAGTAAGTATAGAAGATATAGAAAATATGTGCGCTAGGAGTGTTTTGTCTTACATAGTCTTAGGCTTCGTTCCCAATAGGCAAACTGTACGCCGCCGATTGATTTAGCGGCATATCGGATTAGTATGCCCTTCCTCATTCTTGAAATGGATTGTCCACAATTTGCAAATTGTGTTACGCGCGCCATCTAGTCCCAAACTAGTCTTAAGCTTGTTCGATGAGTACTAGACAACTGATAAACTTACTCAAATACTTTTTTTTGGTAATAAATACATATTATACATAGCAAACACCCAGACCAAATACAGACAGACAGATTCGTGCACACAAATGTTTGTATTGTGCGGGAATCGAGCCCACGACCACTGTTATATCTCAATCCCACTGCTCAGATCGGCAGTATACGATAGCTGCTATCGATGACTTAGTTTCTTGTTCTTGTGAAGATCGAGAGACCGCAGTCCATTTAGATAAGGGGACTGAAGACGGATAAGGCGCTTTGCACATTGAGCAACTGTTGTAACCACTGTCGGCATATTATCTTAGCGAGCGCGCTCCATCATAGTTCCAAATCGTCGTATCACTTACTACTTGTTTGAAATAATTTGTCAATGTTATTGATTGTCACATGCTGTTCATAGATGTTACAAAATGAAATGACAGGACATTAACATTATTCATCGAATTTTTACTAAATTAATGCTAGGAGTACTATACTCTTCTGACAGGGGCCTCTTACGAACTACTATTGAACACTTTTTTTAAGCTTCAAAACTCTTCAAAAGTATGAATTAATGGAGAACCAAATAAATAAACGCTCTTATATGCGATCCCTTCCAGATAATCATCTGGAATCATCTTATGGCAAATGCCACCTTTAAAGGAAACTGTTGCAAAGTCTCACAGTTGCTCAACTAAAGTTGCCTTATCTGCAGAGCGCCTAAAATGAGACCACAACTAAAACTAAAGTTAAACGTGATTCCACGAACTACCGCCGATTCCGGTTACCAAGGCTTATGTTTCAACATTGATGGCGCACAACTTAAGTTGCGTGGCTTGATGGCATACTTGAGCTAAAGCGTTCCCAAGTATTTCGTGTTTCATTAGAATTACGGTTTAAAACGGTTATAAGTGAGATTTACAGGGTTTAGTGTCGTGAATTCGTGACTGCAGTACATAGTCGCCATTCGGTTAGAGCGTTAACCCTAGAGCGTTGCGACCCGATGCTTCTGGGTTCGATTTGTGTTCTGGTGTTTTATCCAATGCCCACTGGATGGGGTAGACGGCGTCCACAGTACTTCTGTGGGAATCATCCGAGACGAGCAAATGTGATGCCTGATGGTTATAGTCTTTTTCAGATAGGATGGGTACGCTGACACTTGGGATTTGAAGTTTATAGTCATGTGGTAAAATGAAAATCGAAAGTAAAAAAATCGATTTTATGATTTATCGATTTCATTTTGTATGGAGAGAGAATCGATTTCGAGATAATTTAAAATTGCATGATTTAATAAAAAAATATTTATTTATCATCCAAAACTATGTAAAACTAATCATTAGATCAATCTGAGTTTGAAGAATCTCTCCATTCTTCATTTTACATAGATAATTATTTGAATTTTTTTTTTTTTTAAATAAATAAATATCAGACAACATCACATACATTGCTCCGATCCCAAAGTAAGTAGCTTAAGCACTTGTGTTATGGGTATCAGAACAACGAAGGTACCACAAATATATACTTAAATACAAATATTAACACCCAGACACGGAACAAACACAAGTGTTCATCACACGAATGTTTGTCCCGGGTGGGAATCGAACCCACGACTCTTGGTTCAGAAGGCAGGGGTCACTACCAAATGAACCACCGAGCCTGTCAATTAAGATTAACCTACCCATTTAAATGTAATATCTCAGTCGTGTTATACATGATTTTCGATTTTACACCAATAACTGCTTACCCTTTATTAAAAAATTTAAATATTGAATAAAATTTATACAATAGTTGAAAAATCGTGAAGCGATTTTACGATTAAATCGGTATTATAACGATTTCAATGTTTCAATCCCTATGAAAATACGTTTCAATTTACGCATCAAGCATTACTGATAAGAAATATTTAATGTATTAGATTTCTTTAGTTATGTACATTATAATGTTATTTATGGTTTCAAATACAAATGAAAGTAAATCTATGTTATCATGCGTTATAAACAAAGTGAAAACACTTTTTGTTTTAATGATTATTTATCATTTCGCATAAAAATTGCGTAAAAAGGATTCGTTGACAAGTGTCACTGATGTGTCAGCATCTGAAAAAGACTATAGCAGTCGACACCGCCCATGGACACCCGCAACTCAAATCGAGTTCTGGGATCGCTGCCGGCCTTTTAAATAGGAGTACGCTCGTTTCTTGAAGGCTCCTAAGTCGTAGCTGTTCGGAAAGACTGTCGCTGAGAGTTGGTTCCACAAAACCGATGCGCGAGGCAAGAATTTCCTCATAAAGCGTACGGTGGAGGATCGCCAACCATCGAGAAGGTTGGTATGACTGAGAAAGAAGTGTTAGAGACCATGACGGCTGATAGGGATGAATGGAAGAAGAAAACATATTGCACCGACCCCAGAAGATGGCAGCAGGACAGGCAAATGATATGAAGTGAGGTAGGGCATAGCGAATCTTCGCTCGAATTGAGCTGCCCGTCCGGGGAAGGACCTCCACCCTATAGAATACCGCAGCCAAATGACCGGGTCGTGTTTCTGCCGGTGAGTAGGGTTTCCGGAGCTCGTGGGGGGTTAGGGTTGAGCCGGCATGGCAGTGGCAACTGACAGGTAACTGACCAGTTACTTGCCAGTTGTCACAGCGACTTGGGCTTCTCTTTTGCTTTTCATCAGGCGTAGGGAAGCCATTATGTCGAGCTACTATAAAAAAAAAATGCAAACCCAGAGTCAATAAAAGCTATATTGTTTAAACGTCGATGTACATTTAAGAAGAGCTTACAGGGTGACCTCACTCCACCTGATGGTAAGCGGTCGTTTTTGTCCCGGAACATAATAAGTCAATGATTAGTAATCACCCACACAAACAAGTTTCAGTATTGATTTCTCTGTGGGTTGAACACAGTTTTAAATAACAAAAGCTGTTAAAGTATTTTATTTTTTTAAATGCGTGATAGTGGCTAGTCACGGGCGTTGCCGTCGCCTGCATAATGAATAGAGGCGTGCCGTGTTTGCGCCGACCTTGGAATTTACTGCCGGTTAACCCTATGACGTTCAAATACTGTTTAAATGGCGCAGATATGGTTAAATACTGAAGTAAAAGTAATAAGTAGTAGTTTATTATTCAAGAAACATTCTTTTAAATATGACATATACATACATATTCGATAAGCCAGGTGTTTTTATGAGATCTATACGTTTTCGTGTATTTATCATGTATTTTCTAAAACAAGTAGTAAAATACATAGCGTAAATATATATAAGAAAAAAAATACTCTGATGACGTCATTAGGAAAATACCACAAATTTTTTACCAATATTTGCCACCCTACGGAGCTTTCAATAAACAGCTCGTATGACCTTACTTAACTAATAACTGAAAGTGCTTTTCTTTACATAATTCAAAGTCTACACTTTCGATAGATATTAGCATTCGGCCTTTGAAATGTACGAATGTTTGCTGAAATGTAACCTTGAAACGAAACTACATTATTGCGACGTAACTGTAAAAAAAATCAGTCATAAAGGCTTTTAGGCACGAAACGAACTTTCGACTTATAAATAGATCATTCGCCTGAATAGAACGCAGAAATTACTGGGTACTGATATAAACGGGTTTTGTACCCCGTACGGATGAGTTAGGATAGTATAGATAGACAAATCGCTGGAGGGCATACAACGCATCGTATGCCCTCTGAGCCTCTCCTTCGTGCCCCGAGTGGTGAGTGCGGGGGCGCGATCCACTCATAGGGGCGTAACGGTGTGGTGGGTGCAGCCACACCGTTGCACGAGGTCTGCCTGGGGAGCACCCTATTGCTCCCCGGAAGCCGGGGGTAGGGGTATTTGCCCTCCCCGGACCAGGAGTGCTGGCCGCTTGTCATCTGCGGCTGGCCAGGGCATGCAGGGATGCGGCGGTATGCTTCGGCGTTGCCCGTGTCCCTGCAACTTGCTGCCCACTGGCGACACAGGGGGGTTTAGTGGGTATACCCTCCCATTTCGGGAGGTGTGAGTCCCACACACCATGTCACCTCCCCCCGGAGGTGGCATGACGGTGCCTAATGCATTCCCCTCTAAAAAAAAAAAAAAAAAAAAAAGTATAGATAGACAATACAACTTAACTTAGCTATAGTCATACCTCCTAACAATATTACAGTGCTGGGTCAATAGTTATGTACGGGTAGTGTCGCCAGGTATCCGGATAAATGCGGACATTCCGTGTGTGGTTTCTCAATTCTCTTTTCCGGTTTACTTGTCTCTGGGTATAATAGAGGGCGAGAAATATCAGGAAAGGGATTGCAGCATCTACACCTATCAGTTGCCACCGCCACGCTGGCCGTAAATAAGATTGTTTTGGGTATCATCATCAGCTCGTATCAGTCCACTGCTGGACATAGCCCTCTCCCAATGTTCGCCACTTTGATCGATCGTGGGCTTCACGCATCCAGCCGTCCTGCGCAAATCGTCACTCCACCTGGCCTGAGGGCGTCTAACACTACGTTTGCCGAGACGCGGTCTCCACTTCAGAACTCGTTTTAACGGTTATCGCTTCTGCGGCTGGTGTGGCCAGCCCAATGCCCCTTCGTCCGGTTGTTTTATTAGACGACCTGGCAACCCTACACATGGGTTATTTACATACACCAATTTGTGAGATTAGGCCACCAATATTAACGAGTTCACTAAATAATGGCTGAACTTCAAGCGGACGGCTGAAGGTCGCTGCTACAGTGATACGAACAAGTACGGTGGTTGTATATGTACAGGTATACCTGTATATGTACGTTTGAAGGTCTTACGTCATATCGTCCCTTAGCTCGAGTCGAGAATTTACGGTTTGATATTAAACTGCTCACTGCGCGTCTAAGAATTGGCCTCCTGATGTAGATTTTAGCCAATCAAAATCCGTGATTCGATAAGGATGTAAGGGAGCGACCTATCATCTTTTAGCTCTAAGCCACCCTCAGCTGCCCGTGGTGCATCCTGCCGAATAACAACCGATGCTCTGGCAACCGACTGGCGGCGGTGTAGCCATCATGATGAAAGTCGTAGCTACATACCAGGCTGATGACGGGCAGCAGTGTCACCGGAGTGAGGTGCTACGCCCTGCGATCACAAACACGCTTGCCCAGCGTGGCGATTAGGGGTAAAGCCTGCACTTGTTTGCTCAAAGTGGCGAACAACCTTAAAACCAACGCTGATGATGATGGTTGATATGTATTTATTTACTAAATAGAATGAAAACCGTCTTCATATTATAGGTGTATTTATTTACAATGACACATAACAAAAACCGTCGCTATGGCAACGTTGAGACACCACAGTCCTCCGCCGTGAATTCCCTAGTCGGGTCCCTTAGGGCTACTCTCCCGGCTGGAAGCATTTGGTCAATGTGGCGCCGCAAGGTCTTCCCCCCTTCTGTAGTTACCTCGTAGTGTACACTTCCCAGACGCCGGATCACCTTCCCGAATTCCCACTTTTGGGAAGGGTCACTATAAGTCCGCACCTGCACCTTTTCGCCAGTGACGAATGTCTTTTTCACCGGCGCTTCGGGGGTTTGTGAAGAGTGGAAATGTACATTCTTTTGAAAAATCGTGTGTAACTTTGTCCGTATATCTCTGTTGAACATTAGTTGATATGGAGTCTGGCCGGCGTTGTTCGGGGTCTGTCGAATTTGGGTGATAACTGATCTTACTTTTTCACTAATGTTTCCTGAATTCTCTGCAATCCGTCTCAGTGATTTTTTAATTGTTTGAACGAACCTTTCTGCTTGTCCATTTGTAGCCGGATGATAAGGAGCGCTGGTCTTGTGAATGATACCCGATTGTTTGAGGTACGTCTCAAATTCTGTGGACGTAAACTGACGTCCATTATCCGACACCAGTACATGGGGAATTCCAAATGTAGCGAAAATATCTTTTAACTTAGTAATACACCAAGCACTTGTAGTCGATTTCGTTGGCAAGACTTCTACCCATTTGGAGAATGCGTCCACGATTATGAACAGTTGATAGCCCGCTATTGGACCTGCAAAATCAATATGAATCCTTTGCCAAGGACTAGCAGGAATTTCCCAATGGTGTAGTGGTGCTTTTGTAGGTTCGTTTTGTTGCATTCGACAGGTTCGGCACGCGTTAACTTTGTCTTCTATGTCCTGATCGATATTCTTCCAGTATATGAAACTTCGAGCCAAAAGTTTCATTTTTACAATTCCTATATGTCCAGCGTGTAATTCATCTAATGCAGAAATTCGTAGGGTTTGTGGTATTACAATTCTTGTTCCTCTAAATAAGCAATTATCTTGAACTGTGAATTCATGATCTTTATAGCCAAATTGTTTCAGTGGTCGGCCAGCTAGCAAGGCTTGAATTACCGTTTGTAGTTCTGTATCCTTTCGCGTTTCCTCTTTAATGATTTCTGGACTTATACTTAGTGTATTGATTAATTGTGTCTGGTAAGTAGTGATTCTGTCAATTTTATTTTCAGGAGTCCTGTCAACCGGAAATCGGGATAAGAAATCAGCATTACTATTGTTCAGTGATGAGCGGTATTCAATGGAATAATCAAATCCAGAAAGAAAATGGGCGTAGTGAAACAGGCGCATAGTACTCATTGTCGGCAAAGTCTTGTGTGGGTGGAAAATTGCTGTGAGGGGCTTATGATCAGTAACTAAAATAAATTTTCTTCCGTAGCAGTAATGAAAAAATTTCTTTAAGCCCCAGTAGATAGCTGTAGCCTCTTTGTCGATTTGGCTGTAATTTTTCTCACTTTTAGACAGAGTTCTGGAGGCAAATGCAATTGGTCTTTCAGAACCATTCGGTAGCCTGTGAGACAGAACTGCGCCCAAGCCAGTCGGTGAAGCATCTGTTGCAAGTATCACAGGTTTATTGGGGTCAAAGTGTGCTAGAACGCTGTCACTTAAGATATGCATTTTAATTGCCTTCAAACTTTCTTCACATTCCTTCGTCCATTGAAAATCAACTCCAGTTTTTAGTAGTTCGTTTAGAGGACTCGTAATTGACGCTAAATTTGGAATAAATTTGTTGTAGAAATTTGCCATGCCTAAAAAGGTTCGTAGTTCGGTGACATTTCTTGGTGGTTCTGCATTGGCTATGGCGTTTACTTTATCTTTATTCTTGTGAAGGCCGTATTTATCAATGGTATGGCCTAAATACTTGATGCTTCTTTCGAAGAAATGACATTTGTCCTTGTTGACCCGTAGGTTGTTATCCTTGAGACGATCAAGTACCTTTTTCAGGCGTTGTAGTAATTGACACTCAGTCGACCCCTGGATGATTATGTCATCAAAAAAGCATTTGACACCTTCGATACATTGGAGTGTTCTATCCATGAATTTCTGCCATAAATTTGGTGCTACTTTCACTCCGAACATGAGTCTGTTTACCCTGTATGTGCCCTTGTGAGTACTTAGTGTCTGTAAGAGGGCACTATCATCGTCCATAACCATGTGTAAATAGGCCTGACTAATGTCAAGAGTACAAAATAACTCACCGCCATTCATTTCCGAAAATATGTCCTCAATGATTGGGATGGGGTACTGCTCGTCTTCAATCACTTTATTCAACGTAACCTTGTAATCGGCGCATAAGCGGATACTGCCGTTAGGTTTTACGATGGGTACTATAGGAGTCCCCCATTCTGAGTGATCAACCTTTGTAATAACACCTTGTGTGCATAGTCTTTCAATCTCCTCATCAACCTTAGCTTTAAGAGCATAGGGTACTCTTCTGGGTTTAACAAAAATAGGATGTGTATCTGGACGTAAATTCAGATGGGCTTGATAATTAGGTATTTTACCTAGGCCTTCAGCAAATACAGTTGTAGAATACTGTTCCAGAAGTTCGTCCAGTTTGGGGTGTGATTCAATGTGTATGTGTCTTATGTCTGCAAGTTCAAGTTGTAGGTCTTTTATCCAGCTTCGCCCAAAAATAGGGTCAACATTCTTATTGATTACGTACAGTTTATTGTAACATTGTTGTCTTTTGTAGGCGTATTTTACATATGCGACACCGGCAGGTTTGATAATTTCTCCCGTATATGTTCTCATCTTTATATCAGTTTTGAAAAGCTTTTTCTGAATTCCAAGATCTTTGAATTGTTTCAATGACATTGATGTTAGAGCTGCTCCTGTGTCAAACTCTAATGAAACTCGTTTATTTTCAATTTCAATAGATATCATGTATTTTTCTGGAATGTCTGACTTTATGAGATTGATATCACACAGACGATCATCGCTACAGATCGCATCTTCTTCAATTTGGTGAGTATTTTGCTTACGTCTATATTGTAGACAAACTCTTGCAAGGTGACCTTTGCGTTTACAGTGGTGGCAGGTGTTGTTAATGCTGCCACATTTATCTGCCTTATGATCATTCTTTCCACACCTGTAGCATTTACCACGCAGGTCAGCAACTGTTCTTGGATGCTGTATTTGTCGACTAGTTGAAGGCGTACTTCGTTGCTGACTTTCAAATCTAGGTGGAGTTACCTTATGTACTGGTTCAGCCCAGGAAGACATTTTTGAAATGTGTAGATTTTCAGATTTACTCATTTCCATGGTTGTCGCTATTTTTTGTATGTCCGAGAATGCACATGATTTTTCTTGTAATATCTTGGTTCTTATTTCATCGTCTTTTAACCCTCTTATAAACTGTAAGCATAAGTACATGTCAGCGATTGATTTATTACAGTTTGGACAATTGAAGTTGCAGTTACAGGTTAACTTCTTAAGTTCTGACGCATATGTATTAACCGTTTCGTTCTGATGCTGCAGTCTAGATATGAATCTGTGTTGTTGAACCCAGATGCTAGGTTTCGGATCTAAGTATTCTTCCAAAATTTGGGTTAGTTCCAGAAATGTCATGTCCAGAGGATTATCAGGTGCACATAAATCATATAATTTTTCATGTAATTCAGGAGTCAATGAAGATAATAAAATATATACCTTCATGCGAGGGTTGTCCGAGTAATTGTTCAGTAGTATATGTAATTCGAATCGCCTTATAAAATTTTTGAAAGATTCCTTATCCTGTAGGGGTTGTAATTGCATCTTGGGTTGAGAATTCTGAGTATTGCTATTGTTTACTGTTGGTACATTTTGGTGGCCAGGTTCTAATCTTAAGAGTTGGAGTAGTTGTACCTTTAGGTGCGTTGTCACATCCTCAAATTCAAATCTGTAATTTATTTCATCTTGTAAAGTAGTGTCTGCAGTTTCGGATTCGATGGTAGATTGTATTTCTTGAAATTTTCGTAAATTTTCGTTCAAGCTGTCAATTCGTAATTTGATTTCTTCGTTGGTGATTTCAGTTCTTGTGTTGATTGAACTTTGGAGTCTTGTAATATACCCTCGAAGGGCTCCTCGCACGCGCTTAAGCTTTTGTGCATCGTTCGTGGCCATCGTCGCCAATTGATATGTATTTATTTACTAAATAGAATGAAAACCGTCTTCATATTATAGGTGTATTTATTTACAATGACACATAACAAAAACCGTCGCTATGGCAACGTTGAGACACCACAATGGTAATGACATTTCTCATTGGTATAGATTTCGGCCAATCAAAAGCCGTCATTCGAAAAGTAGTGATAGCGCGCCAGTCGATTGGCTTCGTCTCCTGTTAACGCGCGTTTGCATGTGTTCGGTACGGTCTGAATAAAAACTTATGTTGTAAACGCGCGTTGATCGCTTGTCATCTGAACATACCCTAAAGATGTCTAAACGCATTTTGAAAACCCGCCTTAAAGTCCTGACATCTAAACGTAGCCTAAATAATCAAAGGCTACGGTTTTATTCAGGGAAAGCTTGCGGATTTTTATTATTGCTACTTTGTTTATGTACAGCTTATTTTTCTCATTGTGCCCGTCCCGACCAAATAAGCCGATGAGATTTGCTCTTTTTAAAACAAAGGTTCTCAAACTTTTTGTATACTGCCCACTTTGTACAAATTTTTAGCGCTCCCATTTTTTTAATTTAGTTACGATTTGCTTCATTAGACCGAGCGGACATCATTGGGAAATCTAAATCCCATAGACTTCGCTGGTTTGGTTATCTTGAGAGGATGGAGCAGTTCAGTGAAGCGGATGTATGTGGGATAAGTCGTGTGTGGCAGGGGGCGTGTTAGGTGTTCTAGATACCGCGAGTAGAGATAATGCATATTAAGGCATTAAGTCCGCCAGCCTAACAATATTCTATTGAATTTTAAAATATTCTTTTAAATAAATAAATATAACAAAATGTTGCGAGTAACAGAGACCCTTATTATCGGAAGGCCCAAGATTCACTATGCGTCGAACGCCATTCTAGTCGGTTACTTTTCTCTGGTCTAGCTTTTTAATTTTGAAGTTTCATTACAAATGAGACCTTTTATTTCTTATAAAAACAATTGAAATGCTACATAGTTTATAGTGTTTATTACAAGTCCAGCACAATATTTTCTGGGCCCCTTTCCGCCCACTCTAGGCCCCAAGCACGGGGGCGATGTCGCCCACTTTAAGAAAGGCTGTTTCAAAACATTTCCTAAATTGTTTTGCGCTTATAATCTCTTAGTTCGGAGTGCTTAAAGGCAGGATACACAGACCTCCATTATTTAAGACATTTTCAATGAGTGCTGGCCGCGACGTCTCTAAATATTTACAATATTTTTAATTGCCGACCAAAATGGAAGGTTGTTTTAGTTAATTATGGATCTTGTTTGGAGACGTGCGCTGAATATTTTAAATTAGGTTTCTTTTGGGAGGCGCCATTTTGTTGCGAAATTTCGCCGTCATTTGTTAAAGAAGGATATGGTGAAATTGGTTACAGTATGGTTACGACACCAGCACATCTATAGAAATTTTTGGTTGTAGAATAGGACTACCAATCCAAAGCCTTGATCACCGTCTTGAGTCCGTGTTTCCCGAAAGATATCTTCAGATTTTCAAAGCGAGAGTGAATTGTTTTTTGTTTTGTAAGCCCGCTTCATCCTAGGCTCTAACATCGCTTCACAACAGATGAGTTGCGGTCAAGTGCTACCCTATAAATGACACTCTTCATTAGGTAAGGCCTATGTCCAGCAGTGGACCAGGCTGATGATTAATTCACACATAGAGGTCGTATTCACACGCAAGCATAGCGTATTTGTAACAAGTCGACCTAGCCATGTTGTGTACCGGCATGTAACATCTTACTGTGACTTACCTACATAAGTAAAGGCATCAGAACCCAGGCTGATTACAGCGTAGTGCCCGAGTCGGGTACGCGTGTCATTGGGACTATCGATTGCGTTACGCAACGCGCGCCGTTCTCTCCCCGGCGAGCGCCAGACACCCTGTATAATGCACACGCCTCTAGCCGCCGAAACGTACAGACTAGAAGATAATTATTATATTAGTACTCTTAGGGGGAGTTGAAGTGATTTTTATCGCATTTGGCGAGGGAAACCACCTTTAAAAAATCAACTTAAATTTTGCTCTGAACTCAGACCTGTGTTCAGAGTCTGTTTAAGAAGTTCATGCCGGGCAGGATGTAAGGTGAGCCAAGGTTTGAGGGGAGAAACCGCAAACGCATGCCAGATTGGATTTATTCTTCTTACTTCTGAGCCTATTAAGAGGCCCGTTGTCACAGCGACGTGGGATTCTCTTTCGCTTTCCATCAGGCGTAGGGAAGCCATTATGTCGAGCCACCATAAAAAAAAAATTATTTACTTAAATCTGTACTGGTATAAGAGGCTTAAACTTAACCCTTCTGGTACCTACTCAATTAGACCTTGTAAAGCTCTAGCGATACTTTGTACTTTGACGGGCGGATTGCAATGCACAATAGCGCATCTGTAGCAGACGCTTCGTATTATACGTTAATCCCCCCCATGATACTCTATAATATAGCTCGTTGAATACCCCCCCTTCGTCGTCAATAACAATTTCAGCGGATCAAGTTCCAATTTTTATCCTAAATCCGTCAAAATGAGCACAGACCGCTCTGTCGCCTATGTTCCGACAGTCGTCGTGTATATGAATCCGAGGGATTAAAACGAATACAGTCAATTAATAAACTGTGTCGGTTAACTGGGGCCTCTAAATGCCTTTCTATTTAATAAAAAAAAGGCGTTGGAAATGCACGTGTCTATGTTATTGTTTTTTTTTTTATATAGTGGCTCGACATAAGATAGGCCTAAGTCGCTGTGATAACTGGCAAGTAGCTGGTCAGTTACCTGTCAGTTGCCACTGCCATGCCGGCCCAACCCTAACCCCCCACGAGCTCCGGACACCCTACTCACCAGCAGAAACACGACCCGAAGGTCATTTGGCTGCGGTATTATATAGGGTGTTGTGTTGTCCAAATGCGATAAATTTTCCTATTTTATTTCTACAACAGAAATCATTATCACGTGAAAGCCTTTATTCCTATTACATGATTCATCATCAGCCTATCGCAGTCCACTACTGGACAGGCCTCTTCAGTTGGTCGCCACTTTGGGCTAACATCTAGAGGCTTTATCCATAATTAAAAGAGGTAGAGCATAGCTAATCTTCGCTCGAATTGAGCTGCCCGTCCGGGGAAGGACCTCCATCCTATAGAATACCGCAGCCAAATGACCTCCGGGTCGTGTTTCTGCTGGCGAGTAGGGTCTCCGGAGCTCGTGGGGGGTTAGGGTTGGGCCGGCATGGCAGTGGCAACTGACAGGTAACTAACCCGTTACTTGCCAGTTGTCACAGCGACTTCGGCTTCTCTTTCGCTTTCCACCAGGCGTAGGGAAGCCATTATATCAAGCTACTATAAAAAAAATCGTCACGCTGGGCAGGCGCCTTTGCGATCGCAGGATGAAGCTCCTCGCTCTAGTGACGCTACTGCCCGTCATCCGTCTGTGGTATTTAGCTTCGCTTTCATTGTGATGGGTATCCCGCCACCAGTCGGTTGCCAGAACCTCGTTTGTTATTCGACAGGATGCACCAAGGGCAGGTGAAGCTAGCTTGGAGCGAAAAGATTCTTGTTCGCTCCCCCACACATCAATTTTCAACTATGTAATTTGACTCGTAGACCGATATCATTAGATTATAGCCGAACAATATATAGAATCAATGTAAAGCGGCAGACAGACATTTGATATGAAATGATAATTATTTGCGTTAATTACATAATATCAGCTTACAGTTGGAGCCGCCGTCGCGACGCACAGTTGCATTAATTACTTTTGTAATTGTATCTGAATGTAATCGGATTATGTTACAACACTGTAATGTGCACCTTACGTTGTGGAGCGTAAGGATGTGGATTATATTGCAGTTTAAATGTAGTTGGTGAAACGCTTTTAGAATGCACATCAAAAATAAAATAAAATAAATAAAATTCGTCGTCGGGATTCGTCTCAACCCCTCCTCAGCTCAGAAACAACCTGAAAGAATCACGGTACACCCCGGGAGGACGAAGTGCCCTCTATGACTGCCGAATATTGAGGACTGACCTCACCCAGCACACGAAATGGTTAAATTTTGCAGTTACGTCATCCAAAAGTACTGTAAAGTGGGCTACTTATAGCGCGGCTGCTACAGCTAGATAAAGCATACCGACATCGCGATGCAACCGCGGCACCCGCTGGCAACGTGCCATCGAACCGAACACAGCCTACAGATACTTTATCTAACAGTTTGTCGGAATGTTGCTATTTATGTAACTTTTTGAGAGCACGTGCTCGTCGACAATAGTTCCAGGTAATCTCTCCTGACCCAGTTTCGGCCACAACGCCCAATATCCAAGGAGATTAGTGGCATTAAGTACGCATTGTACACAGGAGATATATATATATTTACATACATAGTACAGTTAAGGTATGGAACTTTTTGTAGAACTCCTTGTTCCCCACAATCTTCCGATGTTCAAGGCGAGTAAACAGGTTTTTGCTGGGTGAACGCGATCCATCGCATACCATCAGGCAAATCGCAGTCGCAAACCCAATTAGTAGATTAAACTATGGATGCTAGACAACTGATAAATTTACTGAATTTTGTAAATAAATACTGATTATATAATACATAGGAAACACCCAGACCAATATAAACAGACATGTTTGTTTATGCACACAAATGCTTGTTACTGTGCGGGGATCGAAACCACGACCCTTGGCTCAGAAGGCAAATATAAACCCAGTAACAATAGGTATTTGGTCCGAACTGAGATTCGAAGCGTAGATGCTCTCTGTTCTTATATTACTCAAATCAACGAAGCAGTGTCTATTTTCTGATTCATCTGAAACAATGACAGCAAAAATACTGGCAACATGCATCAGTATAATTAAAGGTTTGTGTGGCAGTACTCACTCTTGCATTGTATGTGAACGAGGAGAACAAAAGTATCTTATGCTTTTCCTCTAGCCAAGATTGCAGAAAAGTATCACATTCTTATCTGGAGTGCGGGTCGCTAGAGCACGTCATAGGGTCACAGTATAGAGAGGTCAGTGCAGTGAAGAAGCCTGGTAACATTTTTCTTTTTGTCTCAGGATGTTTTTAACTTTAATATTTTTTCTTTTTTATAGTAACACAATATAGTGGCTTCCCTTCGCCTGATAAGGGAACGAAAAGTCCGTGTCACAGCGGCAACGGACGAGTCACCAAATCAGTTCAGTTCTCATAGAATGCATTCACATATCTCCAAGGAGAGGAGATTAGCTTATACGCAGGAGATATTAAAAGAATTTATAAAAAAATTAAAACACTTTTGTTAAAATTAAAAGTGATTTAATTTTGAATGCAGTATTTTACCGAGATTATTATTATATTGGCAGAAAGTCGTATCGTGAAAAAATAAACGCTGCTCTTTAAACACCGCCATGCTACGCCTTATCTTCGCTATTTCGGCTTGTTTCGCAGAACGCCTCGCATATCTGTAAACAAAGCCTAAGTTTGATAGATTTTCAGTTACAGATTTGCAAGCATTACTAGTTCAAACGATGTGGTCGCCTCATCTGTTTGCCGAGGTCAGGTGCAATCGCCTTAATGCAATAATAACTTGGTATCTAGGCCGCACCGGCCGCTAGACTATAGTAAAGCTTAGTACCAACCGGGAGCAAGGATCGAGTACCGGTTAAATTTTCAAATCGGCTTATGTGACAAACCAATCGTGCGTTTGCACATGGACGGAATGTATGGACCTTTAATACCTTACGGTAGTGTGATTGTAGAGAGAACTCGCGAGGACAGGTTTACAGTTTGAAAATCATAAAGAGCTTTGATTTTGCAAGTAATTTAATGGTTACCAGATATAATCAATGAAATATAAGCTACTTAGGAAATCGGAACTAATGTTTCTTACAAAATGAGACTACAATGAAAGTGTGCAAATTGATATCGAAGATTTCCAAATGAATCATTAAAAAAACATACCGCCCTTTAACCCATCATTTATAACTTCTTATTTTATACAATCAATAACATGAACAGAGTATAAATTCATAACTATCAAACAAACCACTTGTATGAGGCTAACAATTAAACGTAATACAGGTAAATGGCGTTAATAGACCATAGCCGTTTTGTATGTACGAGTATAAGGCGATTGTGGGCTCCCGTCTTATAAAGTGCTTTTGAAATTTTGATAACTCGGAATGTTAACGAACTAATTTTTGCGCAACTTTTATGTAACGGAGCAGTTTATAGATCAAACTAAAATAAAAATTAGTCAAATAGCCTATTACGAGTATAGTCAATGTTTACAGAGCACTTTCCTCACTGACCTACTCTCTTAATTTTCCTGTTAGTTGCGATAGTGGCGTCTTCGAGTCTGCTGCGCTTTTTATTAGCATTTATCACTACACTTTTATGTCACCGCTTCTTTCTTAGGATTCTTACAATCTCGGTTGTATTAAAGGGAGAGTGAATGCGTTGAATTCTCAACAAGTACAGTCAAGTGCGAGGCGTTTTGATGGGGCAACTTTAGTTGAGGCGACTTTTTAATAGTTGTAAGTTTTTTTTAAAGTGGCACTGGTACATATTCCTCGTTATCATAATCAGCCTATTGCAGTCCACTGCTGGACATTAGTCTCTTCACCACCAGTCGGTTGCGAGAGAGAACCTGGTTTGTTATTCGGCAGGATTCACCACGGACAGGTGAGGGTAGCATGGAGCAAAAAGATGATAGGTCGCTCCTTTTTTTTTTTTTTTTTCTTTCCTAAATGACTACGATGATGGCCAGGACGGCCTTGTCATCATCACCGGACTGTTGGGGGAGCGGAAGGCTCTCACCCCTAGATAGGTCGCTCCCTTTACATCCCTGCACAACGCATGGACAGTACCTATCTAAGTATAAAGCACGTATAAAGTTTCATTTTCATCTTTACTGATATTATAAAGCTGAAGAGTTTGTTTGTTTGTTTGAACGCGCTAATCTCAGGATCTACTGGTCCGAATTGAAAAATTCTTTTTGTGTTGAATAGACCATTTATCGAGGAAGGCTTTAGGCTATATAACATCACGCTGCAACTATTAGGAGCGAAGAAATAATGGAACACGCGGACGAAGTCGCGAGCACAGCTAGTTAGATATATTTTAAGAGTTTTCCTGTTCTGCCAGTACTAGATAACGTACCTGGTAATAAAATGTTTGCTCTGATACGCCGTTGGTCAGTGAAGTCATAATATTTTAATCCTTTTGCAAGATTTAGCCAAGCATTCCGCCCTGAGGGGTGGTGTTGAGGTTGAGATTAAAAGCTTGTAGTTATAAATAAAAATGCCAGAGGTAAGGCGGTGCTTTAGAAATACGACTGCCGTCTAAGACGGTAAGCTAAGTGAAGTAGGTACATAATATTTATACTTAACTTGAAGAATGTCAAAAGGTACAGTGCAGAAATGGTGCAACCGACTGTGTTACGATTATAACGCTCTCAAACTTCAATTGAAGATTATTCTTTTACATCTTGGCCGGCGCGCGATATAATAGTTTATTATTTTTATATTTTCACTAGCTGTGTTCGCGACTTCGTCCGCGTGGAATAATTATTTTTTCCCCGTTTTTTTTTACATTTTCCATTATTTCTTCGCTTCTTATAGTTGCAACGTGATGTTATATAGCCTAAAGCCTTCCTCGATAAATGGTCTATTCAACACAAAATGAATTTTTCAATTCGGATCAGTAGCTCCTGAGATTAGCGCGTTCAAACAAACAAACTCTTCAGCTTTATAATATTAGTTAAGATTGCGTTCTCTTCTGATATATTTGAATTTTAACAGTACTCCTGCATTCGAATGAGCGTATGAGTTACAGGGTTTGTTCTGGTAGGAAAACAGTTTTTAACGTGCATCTATTCACAGAAAAAACTATTCAATTTTATTTGTTTATTCAATACAGAAAATTGTTCTTGGCCTTATTATTGTGTAACATTGTGCAATCTTCATATCTTTAAACGCCTGTCTAATAAAAGTTAACTAAAGCTTTATCGGGTGCCTTGAGATAGACTCGAGTGTGGATATATTTGAGGCATGGACGAGAATTAGAAAAAAAGCTCTAAAATGGCGGAGAGGCTAAGAAACAAATGTGCTCTTTTTAACATTAACTAAATATTATATTTTCTTTTTAAGCCTAACTTTTTGTTGTCAGAACGGGCGTCTCCGGGGTATTTCTTAGCTATATTATAACAAAATATTTTCAGCCGTTTGAAGACTCGTCATCTTATTTCCTGTTGTTGTCAGGGGCTTTGTAATTTTTTTATTTAAGAGTTATAAACACGTCACTGAGTTTAAGAATTCTGATGTTAAGCAAGATTAATTAATAAATAACATAATTATTTTATATGTCCGTGTAGTTCCTACCAACGGATCACTCCAAGTGTACTTAAAATAGGCTAAGTAACGGTTCAATAGAATTTTTAATCCTAGAGCCTTTGCGTTTGATATAAGCGAAGTTATTAATTTATTAAAAGATGTTCCCCGGAGGAATCTGTTAATTAAGATCTAAAACACCGGTTATTAAAAGTCTTTAAGGAGATATTTTTAAATATAGATACTTAGATATATTCCAGGTGACCTTCAGACTCGTTTGCCCCCTCTAAAAAAATACTAAACACAATCAGATCGTAGGGTAAAATATATTTTCACGGATTTTCCACAAAGCCGAACCTGCCAGCCTAATCACTACCTTTCAATCCTTATTTTAGTATTCAGACCTACAAAGCCGCATTACGAACCACTATTTCTGTTCCCGATCTCTCCAGAGTTACGTAATCTAACATCCCGGATCGTACACTAAAAACTAAATCTGAAAATACCTTTTACATTACCCCTTTTTTATAACAAGAGCGCAAACAAAGAAAACAAATGGGGCAATGGATAGCGAAAGGGAAACTTCGCCGTTGCGGTGTCGCGACCGAGTAAGGGCGCGTTCGCACTGTCATCCCGTCACGGGCTGATGGATTATTCGCTAAGGGGCTATTCACAATGTCAATATCAATTCGGATTCAGAACCTTATTCACACAGTAATTTAAATCTGATATTAAATAGTATTTTTTTCGTCGCAAATATCTTTACGCATACATCAGGGTCCTGGGGGCGGGCTGGGTTATTTGGAGCTCAGTCTTAAAGAATATGCACTAAACTTGACGGTGGTCTGCTACAAGCGCTCTGTCTAAGGATGGTCAGAGGATACTAGTGCCCGGAAGGACACGACGCGACGTCCTTTAGCGGTAGCGGTGCGCTGCCAGCGTGGGAGACACCTCGCTCGGACGGTGTGAGGACCTCCCGACACCTTGTGGGACGCCAATCACCACTGTGCCCGAAGAAAGTATCCGGCGTGTGCCTTCCTTGGGGCCGCTAACTCTATTTTCATATTATTCATTTCATAATCGGGACCATTAATTTCCTTATCAGCAGGGACGCCGAGACACATTGTTTCCAACCGGGACATGGTCCCGGCGTACCCGTGCGTCATTACTGTTTAAACGATACGATATTGTACCGTTACGTCACGACACAGAGACAGCGGGAACGCGCCCCGCCTCGGATTTAATACATCCCCGTATTTTACGATACAGCTGTTTGTTATTCGAAGTATATTCCGAGTGAGCCGGCGAATTTGTAATACGTTTGTAATGCTTCCGTCGCGGGTCGCGTTTACGGCATCAGACGTGTCATAACACGCGCTTTTGGGGTTCCGTAACGCGAATGGATAAACGTAATCATTGTGTTTTTGTCTTAATGCTTGTATATTGGTTGCTGTTTTATTTTTTTATTTGAAGTTTCTTTATAAGTTTTGATGATAGTGCTTAAGTTTTTATTGGCCTGCTAGTGGATACAGGCTACTAAGAAAATGAAATATGGTTATGTATTATTGATTATTATTATACATGCACACAAATGTTTGTAATGTGTGGGGATCGAACCCACGACCCTTGGCTCAGAAGGCAGAGGTCACTACCAATTGAGACACCGAGCCAGTCAAATATGTTTATTATATATGGTCTATGATCTACGGCAGGGACTGAATAACCGAAAAATTACGGTACCTTTATATTTCGGTATGACGTCATACCGAAATATAACGGTTACCGGAATATTTCGATATCTAAATTTATACCGGTACCGAAATTTTCAGGTACCGTAAAATAAAGGTAATTTCGGTATGAAAGAGACGGGGAGAGGAGACAAACTATTCTGAGAATGACTGGCTCGGTGGCGCAATTGGTAGTGTTGTAAGTGGTAGTGGACTCTTGCATTCTGAACCTTGGGTCGTAGGTTCGATCCCCACCCGGGACAAACATTCATGTGAACATTTGTGATTCTTCCGTGTCAAATTATATTTGTAATTAAGTATGTATTTGTGGTACCCTCGTTGTTCTAATACCAATAAGAGCCCGTTCCTACTTGACGGGTGTCGGGTCCGGATTTTAATCGGATGTCGGCGCCTCTGTTCACACTTATCAAGTGTCGGGTCCGTTTTTTATCAGTTGTCGTAGGTATTCTTTATTGCTCAAAGAAAGTACAAATGGCGGGCTTAATGCCGAGTGGCATTCTCTACCAGTCAACCATTGGGCGAGCCAGAACACTATAACATCGTCATCATCATCATCATCATCATGTACAAATGTCGGACTTAATGCCGTGTGGCATTCTATACCAGTCAACCATTGGGCGAGTCAGAAAACTATACAATCATCATCATCATGATGATGAAAGTACAAATGGCGGACTTAATGCCATTTGGCATTCTCTACCAGTCAACCATTGGGCGAGCCAGAACACCATAACATCGTCATCATCATCATCATGATGATGATTAAAGTACAAATGGCGGACTTAATGCCGTGTGGCATTCTATACCAGTCAACCATTGGGCGAGTCAGAAAACTATACAATCATCATCATCATCTCATGATGATCATCATTGATGAAAGTACAAATGGCGGACTTAATGCCGTGTGGCATTCTTTACCAGTCAACCATTGGGCAAACCAGAACACTATAACATCATCATCATCATGATGATGATTAAAGTACAAATGGCGGACTTAATGCCGTGTGGCATTCTACGAGTATACCAGTCAACCATTGGGCGAGTCAGAAAACAATAACATCATCATCATCATCTCATGATGATCATCATTGATGAAAGTACAAATGGCGGACTTAATGCCGTGTGGCATTCTATACCAGTCAACCATTGGGCGAGTCAGAAAACTATACAATCATCATCATCATCTCATGATGATCATCATTGATGAAAGTACAAATGGCGGACTTAATGCCGTGTGGCATTCTTTACCAGTCAACCATTGGGCAAGCCAGAACACTATAACATCATCATCATCATGATGATGATTAAAGTACAAATGATGGACTTAATGCCGTGTGGCATTCTACGAGTATACCAGTCAACCATTGGGCGAGTCAGAAAACTATAACATCATCATCATCATCATGATGATGAAAGTACAAATGGTAGACTTAATGCCGTGTGGCATTCTATACCAGTCAACCATTATGCGAGCCAGAACACTATAACATCATCATCATAATGACGATGAAAGTACATACGGCGGACTTAATGCCGTGTGGCATTCTATACCAGTCAACCATTGGGCGAGTCAGGAAACTACAACATTATGTGCCGTGTGGCATTCTATATTATCATCATCATGATGATGAAAGTACAAATGGCGGACTTAATGCCGTGTGGCATTCTCTACCAGTCAACCATTGGGCGAGTCAGAAAACTATACAATCATCATCATCATCATGATGATGAAAGTACAACTGGCGGACTTAATGCCGTGTGGCATTCTACGAGTATACCAGTCAACCATTGGGCGAGTCAGAAAATTATAACATCATCATCATCATCATGATGATCAAAGTACAAATGGTGGACTTAATGCCGTGTGGCATTCTATACCACTCAACCATTGGGTGAGTTAGAAAACGGTAACATTATCATTATCATCATCATGATGATGATGAAAGTACAAATGGCGGGCTTAATGACGTGACATTCTCAACCAGTCAACCATTGGGCAAGCCAGAACACTATAACATCGTCATCATCATCAGTCATCATCATCATCATCATGATGATGAAAGTACAAATGGCGGACTTAATGCCGTGTGGCATTCTATACCAGTCAACCATTGGGCGAGTCAGAAACTATACTATCATCATCATCATCATCATGATGAAAGTACAAATGGCGGACTTAATGCCGTGTGGCATTCTCAACCAGTGAACCATTGGGCGAGCCAGAAAACTATACAATCATCATCATCATCATGATGATGAAAGTACAAATGACGGACTTAATGCCGTGTGGCATTCTATACCAGTCAACCATTGGGCGAGTCAGAAAACGATACCATCATCATTATCATCATCATGATGATGATGAAAGTACAAATGGCGGGCTTAATGACGTGTGGCACTCTCAACCAGTCAACCATTGGGCGAGCCAGAACACTATAACATCGTCATCATCATCATCATCATCATGATGATGATTAAAGTACAAATGGCGGACTTAATGCCGTGTGGCATTCTATACCAGTCAACCATTGGGCGAGTCAGAAAACTATACTATCATCATCATCGTCATGATGATGAAAGTACAAATGACGGACTTGATGCCGTGTGGCATTCTATACCAGTCAATAATTTTACCAACTAATTTTAAAAACTAACTACTAAGAAGTAATGCACATAGGTACCTTATTACCTACTTATGTATATATTTTAGATACATAATAAAGTTACAAACAAAATAACTACTTAAAATTGTGATGGGTATACATATAAATAGTATCTAAACATAATAAACAAAATTATTAAAAAAAAAATTTAAATATCAGACAACATCAAAAAATATTATTTGTATTGAAAAGTGAGACGACATTCATTCTATCACTGACCAGAATTTTCGCGTGTGCCATGCACAGGCAGTCTTTCGCGTGCTATGCACGGACAGATAAGAAATGTCAGGAAGAATATTTTGCCGGTGTCGATCGATACGCTCCGCGCAACGCACGCGACGTTGCCAACAATCCGCAGCCGTTTGGCAACGTCGCGGCTTTTCGGTACCGATATTTTATACCGGTTGAATAACGGTATACCCTTACCTTTATTTTATTAAGGTACACTTATTTTATACCGGTACCGTAACCTTATACCGTAACCGCTTTCAGTCCCTGATCTACGGTATATTATCTATGATAGATTATCCACGGGACACTTCGGTGCACGGACCCGACACGCGCTCGGCCAGTTTTTACTTTTACATTCGGGACAAGGTTACCCGATTCAGGGAGGGTCTGGGAGGGGGGAGCGGTTGTAAATGATTTTGTTACGTCACAGATTGGGGGATTAGGCTACTCGGCTCTGGTCATTGTCTAGCCCGCATTTTTAAAACGCTTAGTAACGAGTCGGTATTGAATAACGTTATTTATAAATTGATTAGATATTAATACCACAGACGATTTGGCCTAATATATTGATATGTATTGTATAATTGTAGTTAAAGCATATGTATGCATAATTTAGAACCTTGACACATTAATAAATGACATGTCAACATTATAACATGAAGCGAAAAAAAATAGGTTCAATGTGACAAAGTACTAAAGTGTACACAATTATTCACAATTACTCCTGACGCTATAACTCCAGAACGCACGAACCGATTTCCACGGTTTTGCATTCGTTGGAAAGGTCTCGGGCTCCGTGAGGTTTATAGCAAAGATGGTGGCGAAACGTAGTTCGCCGGGTTTGCTAGTAATAGAAAACACCCAGACTAATATAAACAGACATGTTCATGAAAACTAATGTTTGCACTGTGCCGGAATCGAACCCACGACCCTTGGCTCAGAGGGCAGAGGTCACTACCAAATGAGCCATCGAGCCAGTCGATAGATGATGCACAGACTATGTGCCAATGTCAAGTACCTTGGCACCTTGGCCCACGTTATCAATAACAGGCCATTCCACCCAATTGAGTCGCAGGCACCAATTGGCGTTTATGGGCACACATTTACGCGACTTATTAATTGTAGGCGCGGCCCTATTTAGGGTTCCGTAGCCAAAATGGCAAAAACGGGACCCTTGTAAATTCGTCATGTCTGTCTGTCTGTCCGTCCGTATGTCACAGCCAGTTTATTCCAAAACTATAAGAGCTACATTATTGAAATTTGGTACGTACATGTATTCTGTAAACCGCATTAAGATTCTAAAATAAAATCAGAAAATAAAACCAAAATTTTTGGGGTTTCCCCATACATAGAACTGAAACTCAAAATTTTTTTTTCATCAAACCTATACGTGTGGGTTATTTATGGATAGGGTGTTAGGAAAAGGGTTAATCACTCTTGTGTCAGCTTTTTATTTATTAATTACACAACATTGTATGTCCTGTTCATTTTGTAAAATGGTAGCTATTGATAAGTACATCATCATCGATACCAAAGGCATTATTCGTCGCACGTAATCGGGACTGTCCAATTTTCCCACATGACGTATCGAATTATTTCCCTTTGACCCGCCCCCATAGACCGGGACAATGGGTCAAAGGGCCGAATTCCAACGACCTTGTCTTTCGCTGTGAAGGGTCTCGTGTTGGTCCTTGAGAAATCCAAAACTTACACTTTTGTATTGCGATGCTTTCATTGTAAACGGAGTTTAAATGCCCTCCCTTAATAAGGGCACTTTGTGTTTAGTTTTTCTGTGTCTGAGTGTTTTTAGTTGTATTTTTGTGTATGATAATACTTATTCGTCATACCTTCGTTGTTCTGATACCCATAACGCAAGTGCTTAAGCTACTTAGATTGGATCTGAGCAATGTATGTGATGTCTGCTAAAAACAAATATATACGAGTATGTCACCGGAAAATAGCAAGAATCGTAAGGTTGATCAATTTCCAAGGTAGTTGACTAACTTTCGGATATAACGAAAGAATATTGTTTGTATTGCCGATGTGGAGGTTTTTAGATAAAAAGTGTAGAAATAAGGTTGTATTTAATAATATGTTACTTCATCTAGATATAGTCCAACATTTCAGTTCATAGAGTCCCAGCTACATCCAGTAGGGGTAGTCGCGTCCCACTCGACACAGCTTAATCGTTTAATCCACTTTGTGGGGAGCCGCGTCTTAAGTTCACAGCCGCCAGTCTGTGGCCGTCATGTCATATAGAGGAGTCCTCAGACATAGACGGAAAAGTGGGTCTTACCGCAATCTGGCCGTATGAAGAGCGTGCCCGTCATCGGTCATGGTATTTTAGCTACGCCTTCAATAGGCCTGTTGCCGTAAAAAAAAATATTAGTCCGTCTTTTAGATTGTTCAATAATAAAAGACACGTATTTTTCATTTGAAAATAGACCAAAATTGACAAGATTTAAATTACCCGTTTAAATTACGCGTGACGTCAAGAGTAGGAGTTTTTTCTCAGTGGCGAAAAAGTCAAAGACCTAAGTGACGTCAAAGACCCCCACTCCTGCATTTTGATGCCTTGTATCTTTGTTATTTTTTGTTTAAATGAAAAAAGGAAAATTACTGTCCGATATATTTTCATAACCTAAAATACGGACTAAATATAATGTAATTATTTTGATCCTGGAAACATCCCTATTGTGATGGCTATACCGCCACCAGTCGGTGCCAGCGCCTCGTTTGTTATTCGGCAGGATGCACCACGAGCAGGTGAGGTTGGGCTTGGAGCGAAATGATGATAGGCCGCTCCCTTGCAATATAACTTTACTTCTTTGTAATATTAGTATAGATAACTCTTTATCCTCACGTCTACGGTAGTTATCCAATAAGTGCCTAGTATCTAAAGTTTCCCTATCATACACAATTATGATGCTGCATTATAGATAGTGCATCGACCCAACAGCGCAATATCCGTTTCGTTACGAAGGTCAACAAATAACCCTACTCTAACCAGTGATGTACGGGACTCGAGCCATTTTTTAGTTGTCACGTTCGCGGGCGCTTTGTCTCAGCGAGATGTGGACTCAACGAGCTTTCAGCCACCAATTAAAAGGCTCGCGGTTGCTGTCGAGTCGCGCTCGGATGCTCACTAAGACTCGCATCATCGAGTTGGCTGTGATTCGTGATACGGGTACTCCTAGCACCAAGTATAAGGGCCCTGAGGCTTCGAGTCTTATTTTTTTTATAGTAGCTCGACATAATGACTTCCCTACGCATGATGGAAAGCAAAGGAGAAGTCCAAGTCGCTGTGACAACTGGCAAGTTGTCACTGCCATGCGGCCCCACCCTAACCCTCACGAGCTCCGGAAATCCTAGTCACCAGCAGAAACACGACCCGGAGGTCATTTGGCTGCGGTATTCTACTCATCATCATCAGCAATCGCCACTTTGGGCAAACACCTGTACCCTTAACCGCCATGCTTGGCAAGCGGGTTGTCGTAGCTCCTTGCTCCGGTGACGCTGCTGCCCGTAGTCAGCCTGTGTATTTAGCTACGCCTTCAATTGTAATGGATGGACCTGCCACAGTCGGCTGCCAGAGCTTCGATTATTATTCCTATGTCGCTTCTTACATTCTAAGTAAAAGGATACCCTTATTCATAAACGTTACTATGCGTCACGAGAACGCCAGGGTATCCAAAAACCTATTGATAGAGAACACTTGAGTGCCGGTCGCCATTTAAATGCCTTACTTCGCATAGTGTTGTTCGCAGCACTTGTCAGTCATCTTGCGCAAATGCTTGGCCCGAGTACGTCCTGAACAACGATTGCCAATGCGTGGTCACTCTAGAGCTCATTTAGCGGTTATCGGGTCAGCTTGCCACTACAGCTTGCTATTCCGGTGAGCTATTTCGGCGCCCTAGCATCTCTGTTGGATCACGTACCTCATTTCGTATTTGAAGTCGCGCTGAGCCTGCGGCTCAATAAAACTAGCTACATCGATCGTGATCCTTATAAACGACACCCAAGCGGTAGGTAAAGGACTCTTAAGACGTCGATGTCCTGTACCCTACCGCTCAGCCCTCAGGAACGCGCCGAGTGCACTCCTGGCTATCACGGGCGATCCTCGGCGCCTGTAATGGCAGCTCGCGGTAACGATGTTAGCGCTGCGGCGACGGGAACTAGTTCACGAGCCCCCTTATCATAAACACTTCCGGTGAACGAAGCTAGACACAGAGTTATAGTTGACATCGTTTTGTACACGCATTTGAGT
Source organism: Conogethes punctiferalis (assembly GCA_031163375.1). Lineage (NCBI taxonomy): Eukaryota > Metazoa > Arthropoda > Insecta > Lepidoptera > Crambidae > Conogethes > Conogethes punctiferalis. The sequence goes on along the minus strand of JAVAXP010000034.1, from coordinate 7,167 downwards.
TGAAATTTTATAACAGCATTTTTTTTAGCAAAAAACCGATTTCAATAAGTCGCAATGTTACCAACTAGGAAGTAAAGTAAGTCCCTTTCGAACAAAAAAAGATTTTCCAAATCGGTGCCGCAATTCCTTGGAGATATGTGGTAACAAACATACAACTACAAAAAAATTAATAACAGACGAAATTGATAACCTCCCCCTTTTTGAAGTCGGTTAAGAAATAATAACCCAAAGACATACCACACTGGGTATGGTAAAGTAGCGTCCTATCATATTTCTCTCTCACATTGCGAGTGGATGCATCCGGCCGAATAACAAACTGGCTCTGGCAACCGACAGTGGCGGTACATACCATCACGCTTGAAGGCGTAGCTAAATACCACAGGCTGAAGACGAGCAGCCAGCGTCACCGGAGCGACGAGCTACGCTCTGTGATCACCATCCCGCTTCACCGATCCCCCGACAAAATTCGGTCCCGTTTAATCTTCTATTTTTAACATTTAAAAAATTTTTATGCTGCCTTTAACCGAGATGGTAAAAAGTCACTGGTGCTCCTGGGTATTCCTCAATCGGCCGTATTCACAACGTTACTATGCGACGCGCGGACGCCAGTGGCCCTATAATCCTTTTCGTTTTTGTGTTCCAGTTGCGTTCGTTACGACGCATAGTAACGTTTGTGGATATACGGCCGTAAAATCTTCTTAACGTATGATCAGTTGCGCCCAAAAATATCAAGCGTCATTAATTTGTCTTTCTCGAACGACAATTTTCTTATTAGGCAACAATTAGGGGTGACACCTACATCTTTGCAAACAACTATATTTATTATCCTCCTGAAATACAAATTACTCAACCATTCTCAGGTTGTACCCCGCCGTCTGCGTCGTCTGAAACACAAAATGTATGTAGTAATGTACTTATTTTGTCGTCCTCCCTCGGAACTCGGGACAACCAGATATAGGGAAGGTTGAGAACATATGTCGGCGCGGGGCTGAAGGACACGCTTCGGGCCAAATTGAATGTCGCGTGAACAGGGAATACGGTAAAGAACCTTTGTAAGTTGTTGCCATAAGTACTGTATGAGTAGGGACACAATCCGCAACTGAGGACAGCTATTTCGTTTCAATAGTAGATTATTATACGAGGACACAGCACATTTGTAATGAGCACTCAGAGACCCCCTGGTGCGTGCGCGGGGTCAGGAGATCTTGTCCCTACTTTTAACGTGAGTCTGAAGAGATTACTAGCTGAGGAGAATTTACTAGCTGTGCTCCGCGATACTTCGACCTCCGCGTGGAATAGTTACTATTTCCTCCCCGTTTTTTTTTACAATTTTTCCATTATTCTTCTTTCGCTCCATAATAGTTCAAGCGTATGTTATATAGCCCTTAAGCCTTCCTCGACAAATGGTCTATTCAACACAAAAAGATTTTATTCAATTCGGATAAGTAGGTCCTAGGATTAGCGCGTTCAAACAAACAAACAAACTCTTCAGCTTTATAATATTCAGTAAGAAAAACATATACAAACCAACCCCAGACACAAGGGACAAACAACAATTGTTCGTACACTCTATAGTTTTTTCCCGGTTGATGTATCAAACCCCCATTGGTTCAGCATTGGCAAGGGACGATACCAAAGTGAGCCCACTGGAATCATGGCAATATGTCCTATTGTTTATTCACTCCTCTGATCAAAACACTAATATATTGCCCGTCGATTGTATATCATACCATGGGTACCAAATGTATAGGATATTGTTATAAAATAAATTGTTAATTGTATCAAATTCTCGCCACCGCCAATTCGGCTTGATAGAGAGCGCGAATTTTACGCGATTGTGAATTCAATTGTAATGTTTGTACAGTCTCCCTTTGTCACATAACGCGTATCTGATCGATATCGATGTATACATGAGTAACATCAATGTTGATAGGATTGGATTTAAAAATGGCTGTATCACGAATATACAATTTCTCAAGGGCACCGGCCCTGATGACTTGAGCCTAGAGTGTGGCGGCTAGGCTTCTATGTGCTCAAGGTGATCAATGGCTGTCATAAAAAACACATATATGTCTGACCAGTCTATCTCATCATCAATCAACCTATTACAAGCCCCACTGCTTGAACATAGGCCTCTCTAGTTATGTCGCCACTTCTTGAGTAAAAAACATCTGGTAGGAGATACCCTATAATCGCCACCGAGAGGGCAGGCGGGTTGGCACTCGCAAGGACGAGCTTCTCTCGCTCCGGAGACCGTTCTGTCTGTCCGTCAATCGGCCTGTGGGTACTTTCGCTACGCTTCTATCGTGGATGGTTTTATTATTTTAATAACCGCTGCCAACCATTCGGTTTGCAGGAGCCTCCGATTTGGTGTAGTCGGCTGGATGCACCACGGGCAGGTGAGGATGGCTTGGAGCTAAAAAATGGTGATAGGTCGCCCCTTACATCCCTTCGTTCCTTTACTAAATCGTGAACTTTTACCAGTTGAATATGACGAGTATGTGCTCCACGCGTATCAAACGACGCTGGCAGTCGTGTAATGTATCAGCGTTATAATCATCAGCTTTGTGGCGAGGATTCCGGTTGCGTATATTATTCAGTGCGTTGGCGAAAACGACGTATGAAAATGCGCCTATCGTTTCTAGGTACCTACATATACAAACATACGTGAATTATGTTTTACTTGTATACTTTCTATAAATAGTACCCTATAGGTACTGACATTTTAGTGACACTGGTAGGTAGTTACAGGGAAAATAAATTTTATGTTCACTATTTCTTTTATATCCCGTCTACATCTTACACTAAAATTATAAAAGAGGAAAAAAGTAAAAATATACCCCTAGTCAGAACAAGTCATGCTATGGAATGGATGGGTGCCAATATCGTGCCACTATTCCTATTTTGTTTGCATACCTACACATCATACTTCCCCATCATAGACCCCATCTATCAGAGCCACGTGACGGACTGAGGGGATTCCCCCCGCGTCGCTCTACTGGAACCACATAAGACCCCCAAGCCCCCCTTTTGACGGGAACTATGTTGCAGTTTCCCCTACCCCCGAATAGTTAGATGCAAACCCACGACGTGACCTATAGTAGTGTACTGTCCAGGGTAATATTCGTTTGGATATCATTTAATGAAGATATCTTACGAGTATCTCTATCTCGTCTTTATACAATGGGAATGCTCGAAGAGTTATTCCAACTCGTTCCATCCTCTTCCTTACTCCTCCCCCTCCTTCCCCCGAACAACACGTGCTGATCAACTTTCATACCAACTTTGTATCCGCATTACCATACAGAAGACGATAGTAAGCGCGCACCAAGAGGGTTCAGTTCCTCGGTTCCTCAACCTCCTCCTGCTGCTGCCGCCCTGCCCCGAGCTATATAAAGTCATGGATGCCCTCCAGCCATGTATTCCATCCTCTTACAAGCCTGGGTTCTTGAGGCGGGGCGTGAAACGGGCATCCTCAGTGGGGCCTTCAGGGTAAGGGCGACCAGGGCGCGTGGGTATGCACCTATTGTGCCTGGCGACCTACACTTTGGAACCTCACCGGCCCGCTTACCATCAGGTTGGGATGTGAGAATCATCCCTGAATAGCTCTTTATATAAAAAAAATAACAAATGCAAAATCTGCCACAAAATGGACGTGGGCTTGGGCTGGGTCTCGTGTACAGGAATGGAATTGGGAATAGATGGACCTGTAAATTTGTCCCCCCCACACAAAAAAAAAAATATCAGCCTTTCAGATGGCCCTCGATCCGCAGGGGCAAGGAAAAAAGAAAAAGAGTGGCGTGATGATCTGGATCAACTATTTACCCAGGTTTGCAGGAGCATGCCTGCAGATAGGGGGACGATTGACGGTATTGGGGGAGGCCTATTGCCCAGGCAGTGGGACAAGTACAAAAGGCTAATTAGGGGAAAATAAAAATTAATGACGACTAGCATGATAAAACATTTCCTTGGGTTACATATTATTGGCTTTTAGTAAGGAGTTCTTCTAGCAATAAATATAGCCCTTTTACGTACTACGGTTGAATGTCGCATTCCATAGGTTAAATAATTTGTCTACATTACCATACGGCAATAGTTGTTTTTGCTGTTTATCATTCAAACATAAAACACAAAAAAAATCATCAGATATCTACATCCATTAGCGGACTGGCTCGAAAGGCTCATTTGGTAGTGTCCCTCCCGCTCTCTGAAGCCAAAGGTCGTGGGTTCGATATCCCCGCACTGTACAACCATTTGTGTTCATGATCATATCTGTTTGTATTGGGATGTTTACTAGGGTAAAGTATATATATGTATTATTACTTACAAAAAAAAAAAGTATTTAAGTAGTCTTTATCAAGTTGTCTAGTACCCTTACCACATAGTACAATGATTCTCGCGGCTTAGTTTCTGGGGGGCTAGAAGGGCGCTGTGTGGCCCAGCGATGGCATGTCTTGTGGGTTAATTTATTTAATTTATATATATAGAAATAGACTTAAAACAGTCTCTATCTAATATTATACAGTAGTGGATAGCGCAATTTTTCTTACTGAACAACCAAGCTCCTGAATTTTTAAAATCCATCACAATGGACCTACATTGAAATAGATTTAACTTTTTCAGCGATAATAACTCTCTTTCATCGCATTAGCTAGAGTTATACTCGTATTCTCCTGCTCCCGATAGTGTTAACATTGGACCGAGTGACTGTCGCTTAGAGCAAAAATGAAAAACGGAACTCCGCTTCTTTTTAGATCGCCGATGAAATTTTTTAGATACTTAAAATCATGTTCGCATTATTTACCAGATTTAGAAGAAGGACCATTCCGATCCTTTCTAAATCTGGTGAAAATTGTCGTAGAGGACGACCTGAGAGAATATAGGAGATTAGACAGGTAGGGGGAGACCTCCACCCTATAGAATACCGCAGCCAAATGACCTCCGGGTCGTTGATTCTTGCCGTGAGTAGGGTTTCCGGTGCTCTGTGGGGGTTTAGAGTTGGAAGTCATGGCGGTGGCAACTGACAGGTAAATAACCAGTCACTTGCCCGTTGCTACAGCGACTGTGGTTTCTCGTTTCGCTTTCTATCAGCGTAGGGAAAGCCATTATGTATCGAAAAAATATCAGGAAACGGACATCCAGCCCGTTTACTTTACCGACCCGGTACAAATAAAACCAACTGCGGTCACCAACCGCCCTGTAAGCGAGGTGACTTGGTTTCCGTAGAACAATCCCCCCAAATGTACAATTTGACATTGGGGGGCCTCAGTCCAGCAGTGGACATCTGCAGGCTGATGATGATGATGATTATTAAAAAATGAGTATTGTATTATGATTTATAATACCTAACTGTAGGTCAATCTAATCAATCTCCATGCCCATAGACACTCTCAGCCTGAAACTGGTCAATGGACTCTAGATCTGGCTTAGAGCAGTGTTCATGGCGCTCACTACTGTAGGGAATCCCTTACTAGGGATGTGGGATTGTTGCACATTTTAAATGTAAGCTTAATGAATTTGAGTGCTGCGTAGGGAAGCTTTATGTGTGATAATCGTAATATGAAAGTGAATATATAGATTCAGTTTGCACCGTTTCCTAGTGTGTACACGCTGTAAAGACTCTAGTTTCGATGGTATAACAAGCACGTTTTGCTTCGTAGTTGGTTTTAGTCGCATGTCACAGGACATGTCTAGGTAGGCGCTGCTTTGATATCAGTTTCTTCGCGCAAGAGAATTTCTGTGTTTCGGGAGATACGAGTGTGGCTATTATTAACATCATTTAAGCAATCATCACCAATAGGGATAGCTAAGATGACAATCTTCATCATCCGCTATTGCAGTCCCTGGCAGGAATAGGCCTCTCAGTTGTACGCCACTCAGGGCAACCATCTGGAGGATATACTCATACACGCCCACGCTGAGGCGGGTTGGCTGACTGAGGGCGTAGCTTCACGCTACCGGTGACACTGCTGCACGTCATCTGCCAGTGGTATTTATGCCACACACTTCAATATGAGGGTTATACTGGCCAAGCGCCCCGTATGTTATTTCGGCAGGAAATGATTGATAGTGCCGCTCCCCATACCAACCCAGAGATATGACAATTAAATTTTCTTTGGCCGGAATGGCAGAGTGCAAACTGACCAAAAAATTGTTTTTGAGGTGACTTGTCTGTTGTCGCATGTGAACTTCATATTTGGCTACGCCTCCAATTGTGAATGGTATATACCCGCCACCATTACGGTTGCCAGAGCCCCCGTCTGTTCTTCGGCAGGAAAGCACCACGAGAATATGACCAGGAGCTAAAATAATATGATTGGTCCGTTCCCTTACGTCCCAAAGAAAGCGCTGAGCTATAGTGAAAAAATATCTATTTATGTATGCCTTCGATAGGAACTAGGCTAAGCGAGTTGTACTGATAATGCCAATATTGCCTCAAAACACACATTAAAGTAAAAGTCTTATCATCTCGCTTCCCCTTTCAGTGAATCTATACTAATATTATAAAGCTGAGAGTTTGTTTGAACGCGCTAATCTCAGGGGAACTACTGGTTCGATTTTAAATTTTGTGTTGAATAGACCAGTTATCGAGGAAGGCTTTAGGCTATATATACATCACGCTTGCAACTATTAGGAGCGAGGAATAATGGAAAATGGTAAAAAAAAACTGGGAAAATATTGCTATCCACGCGGACGAAGCCGCGAGCACAGCTAGTCCTAAAATATAAGAATCCAAATTTAAACCAACCATTTAGTGGACCGATACATATTTTATGTGGCCGCATCCTCATTTGGGCGGGACAGGGCGTGGATTCAATTACGATACGTCACGGCAGACGACAATCAATTCCATAATCTCGATGTCCTAGTCGCTAAGTACTTGTACTGAAAGCAAAATAGCCATGCTGTAAACATACCCGTTACGAGCACTCTAGGATTAAGTTTTTTAAAAAGAAAAATAATTCGACTATAATTTCATACTTGGATTGTTTGTATGAATTTGGGTTGTGTAGTTTTTATAATAGCTCGACGTAATTGGCTTTCCTACGTCAGATGGAAAGTGAAGAGAAGCCCAAGTAGGGTTGACAATGGCAAGTAACTGGTAGGTTACCCTCATTCCCACGGGCAGGTGCGGTATACCCCCTTGAAGCGAAATTATGATGGGTC